>JAUZSU010154484.1:0-14300 GCA_034780255.1 Parotocinclus maculicauda
GTGTATGGACATGAGAAAATCGTCCTTGCATAGACCATAGGCTATGCCTTCACCAGCATATGATGATCTGTGTATGTGTGTGTGTGTGTGTGTGTGTGTGTACACATGTGTGAACACATTTAAAATGCATTGGAAAAACATTAGTTTATGAACTTGTCTGTGAATATATTCCAGTTTACAAAGACAATAATAATAATAATAATAATAATAATAATAATAATAATAAAATTAATAATAATAATATTTGGCATATAATCCTAAATGAAACATGGGTATTGTTGCTGATCAGCTTTTTTTATCATTTCAGTTATTTTGATCATGCAGTTCTTATTTGTACCATGCAGAATTGTGGATAAAGCAGTTCAATGAACACAAGCTCACCACGTTAAAATGCTGGAAGATAACAGTGACATGGGCATGTAACAGTGAATATAAGCTGCAATGAATCAGTACATTTTAATACTTTGAGAACAAGTCATGTTAAAAATCCTTATTATTTAGTGATATTCTTTTAGACATGGCTTTCAGCGACAGTGATAAACGTTTATGGAGCAGGAACCTGCTATAAACTGTCATGCTGAGTAGAGATATCCAACAATGGCTTTGCATTAAAGCTTATAAGACAATCAAAAATGCTGTAATCATTATAAAAGATGTAAAACAACATATAAGCTTGTGTTTAATACTACAAACAGGACCACGCCAGGACACTGTAAATACGATCATGAAAACAATAATGTTAGCATAGTTCTTTTTTTTTATCTCCTACCCAATGCGGCTTTTAAAACATCACATTGTATATTAAAGTGGACTTAAATGGTGTCTCATCATAAGTAATTTGTGGACATTTAATGGAAGTATTATTGATTTAGACCCTCTATTTAATAGAGCCATGCAATTTAATTACATAAATCACTACAGGTTCTCATAAAACTTTCTAAAATACAAGCAGATAACGGACAGAAAAGAAACCCTTTAAAAAATATATGTTGTTGAATAAGGAATGTTTCTTAAATATGACCTTTCCAGTGTGATACAAGTTCATAACAGGTCTTACTGTTTAACATATAGGCAGTGTGTAACTAGGCAGTACTTCAGTTGAACAACATTTGGTCCATTGATTTGTCTGTAAATCTATATTACTATTTCTTTGGCCTTCTTATTATACTTACACTCATTCCTTAATCTTTATCCTCATTATCTTTTCCTTTTTTTTGGTTCTCATGATCACTAAATGCTGTTACTGTTAAATGGAAATACACAGCCTTATGAAGCTTGAGTTTTTTTGACCTTACTAAATGAATTAAATCACTTTAAAATACACCATCGTCAAGACAATTAAGTTCTTACATGATACAAACATCACTGGATCATCTGGATAGGTGGCCACATTTCACCAAGTTTTCCAATTTGTTTAAAATGTATTAATTTATATTTAATATTTAATTTAAAGACCTATGTCTTCATATTTAGGCACTCAGTGATACAGTGGTCTAATACATTAGCTCGCCACTGTGGCATCATCTCATTTACAAACCCAAATCAGAAAAAGTGTGGACAGTATGAAAAAATGCAGTATTTTTACTTTTATATTATTGCAGACAGATTTTTTCTGGTCAGTTTCATTTCATTTGTCAATAAACATAAATTCCTGCATTTCAGGTATGCAATACATTCCAATAAAAGTGGGGAAAAGGGAATTTAGGTCTGGTTATAATCATAATTTTGTACAAAGTAGTATCCACAAAAGGTTGAGTCTGTGAGAAGCAAACTTGGCCAGAATATCTTCAGTTTGTCAGCAAATGAGTAAGAAAATGATAATTGCTTAATAATTAAAAAAAAATAATGTTCCTTAAATAAAGATAGGAAGGGATTTGCCTATTTTTTCTGTGTACCGCATAGAGATCCATGACCTCTGATTCCTTAAACAGCACTGAATAAAGAACTGTTATTCTTTAATAAAATAAAAGTCATGCTTTCATTTGCATTTTCCCTACCGTGTCATCTTTTCTGATTTGGGGTTATAAAAAACACAATGATGTTAATGATGTTAAACACATCATTTAATCTGTGCATAAGACTAGAGGTTTATGTTCCTAACATTATTTAGTACCTTGCTCTTTCAAAACTTTCGATACCAAGCTAAAGTTTATATTTTCTATTTCTAAAATCTAAATAGTAATTGGCTTCTTTTCCACAGTACATTCTCATCAGTACTAACAACATCTATCTGTTAGCAAAACACCAGTCCAACATATATAACCTCAAACACATTGGGATTTAGATGGCAATGACTGTATTTCACACTGATGAGACAAAACATGAAGGCTCAATGGTAAGCAAACACATGTTTTTTGTATTTGACATTGAATACAGAAGGTATAGTCAGATGTAAAGACCTGGGAGACTTTTACTATGACTGGTTCGAAGCCTTGTACAGTGCTCCTGGTCAGCTGGGATGAGTGCCTACAAAGTGATCCAGGGAAGTGCCAGATGCCAAGGCTCATAGATGTGTAAGGTCAGAGTTGACAAAAGGATATAGGCTGCCCAAAGAAATTGGGACACTTTTTAAGTGTTGGACCTCCCAAGGTTCTTCATTAGATTACACAGTTTTTTTTTCCTTTCACTCTCACCATAGGCATGCTCAACTGAGGTTTTGAGTCTGCATACATATAATTAAGCTGCTTTAAGACAACAATCTATATTAAAAAGTGCATTGGAAATAAATTTGACTTTGACCACTGTGGCTGGTTACATTAGGACTGGACCTAGAAGCAGTGGAAGAAGGTCACTTGGTCTGGTGAGTCTTGTTTAAGTTGTAAGTAAGTTTTAACTAATGTGGTCTGACTAAGTATTGTTTAGAATTATCCTCACTTGTGAATGATTGAGAAACATGACAAAAAGTTTAAGGTATTGCCCCTACCTACAAATTGTCCAGATCTCAATCTGAGACATGCATGTGTGTAAACAACAATATCCCCATAAGCTACTGCACATCACAACATACAATACTTACGGAGACTTTCCATCCACCAAATGTTTTGCAAATTGTGTAACTGTGCAAAGAAAAACCTGAATTGAAAAAAAAGAAGAAAAAAAACGCTACAACGTGACAGAAAAGTTACAATATGGCTAAAGCTGAAATGTGAAAAAAAGATGAAGCGTCAAGACAAAATAAAACTGGAATTGTTACATTTAAGGATGATTTAATAGTCGAGTAGACTGGCTTAATTGTCTACGTCATCTAAAGTTTCTTCGTATAACTGTAGTGGATGGAAAAGAACATGATTTGTATGTTTCTCTACCGAAATTTCATAAATGTACATAACATTTGGATGGAAACCTGGCTCTTGATCTGGCTCTTGGTGCCAGATAGATAGTGCCTTGTAGAGTACATGCATCTGTGAATCAAAACTACTTAGCCAGTATACAGATGACCAAAAGCATATTAGGCAGGTCATAATGTTTTGGCTCGTCAGTGTGTATTTCCTAAGGGCAGTGGGTTGCTTGTTATCCTTGGCAGTGTATATTAATTTCTATTTTTGTGCTGCTTGTTCTGAAATAACGCTAATGTTCTGGTTCTATTTAGTATAATGATAGATTTCATTAGCATCCCTAATCATTATAAATATAAATGTACAGATTTACGTAAAATTGGTTTTGATATCCATTCTTACCACGTTGATATGTTGTAATATCCTTACATTAGTTATACCTGTAATGCAAAAATCCGTTAAACTGCCTAGTTAATGCTGTTGGGTTTCACGAGCACTCCATATATAACGAGACTGAGGTAGACAAAGACGTAAAAAAACAACAGCTCATGATATAAAAAGCAATAAATAAATAAATAAATAAATAAATACAGTCATACATAAATAAATGGACAGCCACGTGAGATGAAAAATAGATTTCTCTGTACGATGGTGATCGTATCATTAGAGCTATGTACAAGGATGTACACTTTTGTCCCACTTGTGTTCTGAGATAATTCGTCTTGCTTCCCCTCATGTGTTTCATCCGGTGCTCAGTCATCTTCCACATGCTGAGACCGTGTAACCTTGTTCGTTTAGAAATTTTCCACGCACAAATGCACAACTCTGACTGTATGCGCAGGCTTTTCAGTGTGTATTCGAACTACCCTAATCCAAGCCATGTTCAGATCCATCATTGACTTTGCATCATACAGTTAAAGGAGCTGCATGGTAAAACTGATGTTATTGTACATGGAGGCACTTTAAACAGTTCCGTCAGTAAGTGGGTTAAAGGCACTAGATGCTTCGTAGAGTGTGTAAAAAAATATCAATGTCAAAGCAGATGCAGTACGTAAGATTTCACACAAAGAGTTGACTAAATTAAATTGTAAACATGTTGCAAAATGATATGCGATACAGAACACACGCCTCTTGTTGGTTTAGTTCGTCGGACTGGTAATGAGAGTGTGAATGTGTTTTTTACAAATATGATGTACGCTGTCAACAACAGGACACTGAACCAGGCCAGAATTTTACTCATTAAGAGCCAGATACATAAGTCCTTGGAAAAAACGAGTTTAGTGCCATATCTGTATCTATGATCTGTAGGTTTCCTCTACCTGCCTAAGTGGTTTAACCTGTTCTGGATATTGTGAGATCACCATTACATTGTATATTATTTTTGCCTAGTTTCAAAATACACTGTTCACAAAAATTAGGGGATATTTCAAAATGAACTATCTCAAATGAAATATCGCCCAATTTTTTTGAGCAGTGTATATCGTCAAAATCAGCCTGTATGCCTTTATAAATCAATAAAGGCATACAAAAGTACCCACCTTAATATGATAATACTGATACCATGCACTAATTTTATTATGATACACAAAACCTGAGTTGAGTAAGCCTCAATGCTCACAATCTCTTCTTAACTATACCATTCTTAAGATGAAACATTCAGCTCCTAATGAACTCATAACGAGAACAATAATTCCTAACTGTTGGGCTTGGCAAACATCTAAGAGCTTTCGATCAATGAAACGAACAAATAATGAGGTAACGATTTTAGCATGCCGTTATAAAAACATTTTACCATGCTTGTAAAGATCTGCGTTCTGCTTTTACATGACGCCCTGGTTTTATGTGAGGTTTGATCTGGAATAAGGTGCAATCCTGCTTAGTGAATTTCAGAGGAAACGTCATGCCTCTTCCACAATCAGACTTCACACAAAATGTGCTGATGTTTTAGGAACCTGTTCTCAATTGTGGCAGAAACCCTGTTTTTATAGCAGGTTGGAGTATGATTTATTAAAATATCTTCTTAGGGTAGCACTACAAGCGATTGGTTCTGTGAGGCGACCAATCAAATGAGCATAGAACTTTGTTTTTTTATTGATTCAAATGTAAGCAAATAACTGCTGCACATAACTCTTTATTTAGTAGTTTTTCATCCATTATGGGGCATTCATAGTTATTACAACCACACCCCCTGTGAGTTCTGATTGGTCGCTTTACAGAATCAATTGTGTGTAATATTACCTTCAGAAGATATTTCTATAAATAAAACTCCAAAGAACTGGTATTGTATAACCTGTAAGTGTTTTATGCTGATCATAATATTAACAAGTGATCACAGGGTCCCCACTTTTGTTTTACAAAAAATTTGACCAAATCTCATCAAATGACAATTTAAAGTGTCCCTCATATTTGTAAGCATATGCAAGGCCTAAATAAAGCATTCTGGTACTATTAGTACTTTGTTTACGGTATAAATGTCCCTTGTTTTTTCAAGGTCAACTTACACATCTGTCAGAAGCTTGCCCTTATTTACACAGTTCTGGTTTGGGATGGTACAGTTCCCCGTTCTCAGGTTTGCCTCCCTAAAATTGTCGATGCTATTGTTCATGTCATCGTCTGTCTCCACGTATTCCGACTTACTCATGACAGATGAGCTGCGCCGACTGGAATTCGAGTCGGATGCGATGTTGGGATTGCTCACGTTGAGGAGCTGTGCCTGTTCCTCTCCTTCAGTTTCCCGGTGGTAAAAATAGTTAAAATTGGACACAATTACAGGCACAGGCAATGCAATTGTCAGCACACCTGCGATGGCGCAAAGAGATCCCACGATCTTACCCCCGATGGTCACTGGGTACATATCGCCATAGCCCACGGTTGTCATCGATACCACGGCCCACCAGAATGCATCTGGGATGCTGGTGAAGAAGGACTCCTTCTCCTCTGCCTCTGCAAAATAGACAGCGCTGGAGAACAAAATGACGCCAATGAAGAGGAAGAATATCAACAATCCGAGCTCCCTCATGCTCGCTTTCAGTGTCTGCCCCAGAATCTGCAGTCCTTTGGAGTGCCTGGACAGTTTGAAGATCCTGAAAACCCGGACAAGACGGATAACTCTGAGGATGGCCAAAGACGTGGCTTGTTCGCCCGCCATTTTTGCTTCTTTCTTATCCTCTGGGTCCTCTGCAAGTTCTGTGCCAAGGGTGATGAAATACGGGATGATGGCCACTACGTCAATTGTGTTCATCATGTTTTTAAAGTAGGCTGCCTTGCTTGGGCAAGCGAAGAATCGGACAATCAGTTCAAAGGAGAACCAAATGATACAGAGGGTCTCCACGATGAAGAAAGGATCTGTGAGAATGTTTGGCTTGTAGTAGAAAGTGCTGTTCCCAATAATTTTAAACCGCCCCTGTGGATCCTCTTTAAGTTCTGGTAGGGTCTCTAAACAAAATATGACGATAGAAATCAGAATGACCATGACCGACACGATCGCAATGCCACGTGCAGGACCTGAGCTCTCTGGATGCTCAAAAAGGAGCCATATTTGTCTCTGGAATTCATTCTCAGGCAATGGCCGCTCCTCTTCACGAATGAATCCCTCATCCTCCCGAAATTTCTCCATTGCCTCTACTCCAAGCTCATAAAACTTGATCTCTTCAGAGAACATGTCTAAAGGGACATTGACAGGTCTTCTCAACCGTCCACCTGACTGATAATAGTACAGGATGGCGTCAAAGCTTGGCCGGTTCCGGTCAAAGAAGTACTCGTTCCTTAAAGGGTCAAAGTAGCGCATCCGTTTTTTGGGGTTGCCCAGTAAAGTGTCCGGAAACTGGGCTAGCGTCTTTAGTTGAGTCTCAAAACGTAAACCTGAGATGTTGATGACCACGCGCTCGCAGCACTCATGATCCTCATGGTCAGGAGGGTATGGGTCGTGTGGATGACCTGGCAAGGTCGAGGTCTCGTCCATGTTATCTCCGGAGACCACTGTCATTTCTGCAGCTCAGACTTACAGCACCATAAGAAATACAGAGGTTAGATGATTATACATCTGCCTTCCTGCAATGTTTCCACTCTGCTCTGATAATACAGCTTGTAATGTTCCTCCGTATTACCGATGCGACTCCCACCTGGTGTAGACCACTGCATTATCTGCTCGCCACTGAGCTAGAGAGAAACAAGACAGACAGACATGGAGAAAGGATGGTAATTAGATATCAACATGGGGAAAAAAGTGTGCAGTCAGTTTGCCTTCTCAGCAAATTGTTCCTCTCGGTCTGCACAATAAGATAATGCTCGATGATAAAGCAATCTCGTGTATTCGGCGCAGTCTGCAGTGGAATTGTTGTGCATCAGAATTCAATTTTACTGCTGCTTTGCTAAAGCACCTTTGCTAAAAGATACAAACTGAAGTTTATGTGCTTGTGATTTGGGTGGTATGTTATTTATAGTCAGAGGAACATACTGTAGCTCTAGAGGAATGTCATTATATACATAACAGACCCATAAGAACTACAATATGTAGACAAAGGTTTCCATTTCTGGATTCTCCAACAGTGGCAGTAGAATGGGCTGTAATTATACCCCATCGACATTCATTTTGAAGCATTTATAGGTTTCCACTTCAAACAAGTCTGTTCTTCTACTTTCTGTGCTGCTTTCATTAAACAGAGTCCATAAAGAATTGGTTTGCCAACTTTGACTGGGAGCTTAGTTGACTTGCACAGAACCTAGACCTCAACTCCATCAGAGGCCTTTAAAATGCAGTGGAATACCAAAAGTGAGCCAGGGTTTAGTGTCTACCATCTGACGACAACCTCACGATCATGTTTAATCTAGCAAAAAGATATCTTAGAACAATAAAGGTTAATGAGGCAACAAATATATTTACGCCCACATTTTTTATGTAATCTTCAGGGTGTCCACAAACACCCCATTTTGTTTATATTGCGTTGTATTATAGTAACAGTGACAGTACATTATAAACAAAGATGCACATATAGAATTATGTACAAAAATATTACTTTACACTGGGTTGGGTAAACTACTTTATACTGGGTTTTAAAAAACTACAAAATACTTTCCCTTAAATATGTTTGCCATATTTCCATATAATGCATAAACATTTATCATATTAAAAAACACTTCTGCATTTACATGTAGGGTTGAAAAAAGTAATCAGTGCCAGAGCATCAACAAATGGACTCTATGTGCCCCTAAAATATTTTAATAAAAAGAAAAGCAGAACAAAGCATCCTGTTTTACCCTCCACTTATCCTGGTCATGGCCTTAAGGGAGGATCTGAGGTACACCTTGGACAGAACACCAGCAGTTTCCAATAAACACCACACTTGCCGTCGTGGTTTTAAATCAATGCCCAGACCCAAGCCAAAAAACTGTAATTTCTATTACCACCAAGTCACATGAGCTGCCAAAAATAAAGTAATAAGAAGTAATAACAACCTGACCTTCATGTTGCAAAGCTCATCTGGGATTCAAACCCAGGCCCAGACCCAAGAAACTGTCATTTACAGGAGTTGACTTACCACCGAACGAAAAGAGATTCCAAATATGAGAAAACAATATTCAGTTCAGTTCTACAACTGTGATGCTCAAAATGATTTCTTAATGGTTACACAGCCCCAGTATCTTCAGTTTGAACCATACCTTGGACCACCTGTGTGGTCTTCCCCATGTCTGAGTGGGTTTAGTCCAGTACCTGGAGTTCCTCCCACATTCTAAAGACATGTGTTAGGTTAATTGGTGTTTCTAAAGTGCTTTTAGTGTGTGAGTGCATGTGTCCTATGATGGATTGGTGCCCTCAAGTTTTGCACCGTGTGCTACCGGCTAGGCACTGCTATTCACACAACCACGATGAGGATTAAGCAGATAACATAAATGAATAAATGAATGAATGAATGAATGAATGAATGAGTACATAATAAATATATCTGAATGCTGTGCATTTTTTACTGAAGGGAACCTATTTTGTTTAATTGGAAAACCCCAAAAACAAATAATATAATGAAAAAAGCAGATATGTCTTAAACATTTATGTAACTAAGGCTAAACACTGTCGTGAAACAGCAGTTTCTGATGACATAAATTTAAACCGTATGCTGGGCTTACAAACTGTGATGCAGTTATTGGGTCCTGCTTTGGACTGGTATCCAATCGAGTGAATCCTTTAGTCTGTGTACAATAAAAGCCAGTTTAGGCTCTGGTGGTCACCTGTGACCATGACCAATATAACCCAATTTCTCTTTTACTTTCATACCCCCAATTCAGGGTCTTCAGAAGCCAGAGATAAACTCGTAGCATAGGAACCAACACTAGAAAGGGAACCAATCAATGACGGAGCACACTCACACGTTCACTCACTTTTGGTCACTTTATGGATACCAACTGTTCTAGCATTTGACTTTGGAATAGGGGGTGAAACTAAAGTACCCACAGAAAACCCAGAAAGTACACAGGTCCACACCGGTGGAGTTTAGCCTAGAATTTGAACTGGGGAGCTTAAAATAGCACTAACCAGTTTTGCCACAGGAACATCCTGACTAGTGTAAATTGGTATTGCATTGTGAAGTATCCTAGCAGCTCCAGATGATCTGTGGTTAGTGTCAGTTGCTGGAAAGGACAGTTCCTAAGAGTTTAAATCCTCTACAGGTGTTGCTGAACCCTGAGATGGTGGTAAAACCTGTGGGTGTACTTCTGCCTGTGCTCAGAGAATTCCTATGCTGGTTATAGGCTTTGTAATAAGAAGCTTTGAAATAATTTGAAAATAAATAAATAAATAAATAAAATAAAAATAATGACCTTGAATGTTATAGTTGATAGTAACTTCAGGATATCAGGATACTGCAAATGGCATGAGCATGATCTGACTTTAAATATCTTCAGAGCATGCAAATGGATTCATAGATTTAAAAGAGGTGGTACAGTGCAGTGATTGTCTTGTTTGAGTGGAAAATGGGTCACAATGCAGGTGTTATTGAATGGCAATGATTGCACATGACACGTAGCATCCTTCACATAATGCAGAAATGGGATTCATCTGATCAGATTTACAGTCATGAACAGTACATCTTTAGTCTTTTTGCCCACTGTAACAATGTGCATCTTTGTGAGCAGAAGTCAGCAAATGCCTCTTGCTACATACGTTCATGGTGTGCTGTTCCTTGCAGACTGTTCTTTCAGAATTTTGACCTATGTCGACTTTTAGAAGCAATTACTGCCTTTAAGTATTTACAAGCCGTGAAACATACAAATGTAGACTATGATTCTTGCCACTGCTCCTATACTATAGATAGAGCTGCAAATTCAGCTACTCCCTTTACTCTATGGCATTTGGCATGTGCAAATTCAATCATTTCTTTTTGTCAGTCATGATAATCTGCTTTGCATTCCATTTTCCACACATGGAATGAGACATGCTCTGCACTGTACCACCTCTTCTCAATCTATGAATCCCATTGTATACCCCATGAGGTATTTATAGCCTAATCATCCTCATGTAATGGCATACCAAAGTTACTACCACCATAAGCAAGCAAGGGGACTATTTTTGTCCATGCACACACACACGCACACACACACACACGCACACACACACACACACACATATATATATATATATATATATACACACATATATATATATTTATATATATGATCCAATTGCGTACTTTCTATAAAGTCTCAGAACATAACTGACCTGTTATTAGCTTATAACGTGGCAGAAATACGTCTCGTTTAATTCCCAGCAGAGCTATGTCAAGTCACATTGAGTCAAATTTATTTCTAAAGCACTTTTTTTTTCCAACAGCTTTTCAACTACCTAGGCTCAAAATTTGAAAGACTATGGTGACAGTGGCAAGGGAAAACTCCTTAATCGTAATGAGGAAGAAAACTTGAAAGGACAAGAGCTTAAAAAGGCACTAAACCTCTGCCTAGAGCTTGTATGCAAGAATTAAGCAAAATTAACTGAATAATAACTGTATAATAATGATATTAATATAAGGAATCCAAATGAAAATATTCAAAATGAGGCTATGTTCAATCTTTACAACAAAACATGATGGACTGGCTTCCGATACAGGACAAGATATGTTTCTGGGCATACACTACGTGCCACATAAGCGCCCCTGCATCCTTACAAGCGAAGAGCAGGTTGGATTAGTATCTCAGACTATTTCTTGTAAAATACCAATTTATTCCCACTTTAATAGTTGGAACTAATGATGTTTCTTTAAGAAATCAGATTAAGAGACAAAATTCCTTGGGATGTACAGGGATTGATCACCCATATTGAGTGTAGGTATCTGGCAGGTATTGGCCTGAATATAGTACAGAATGAAAGAAATTGGATTGGAGACATTTTAAAATCCAGATAGATTAACAGATTTAATAAAGGTGTGATAATGAGGATGGAAGGTACAGATTGTCTACGCAAAGCACGTCATCATCATGCAGAGTTGATCATTCTTGGTTATAAAACTACAAGATAGGATCAATACTGGATCTAAGAACTCTGAAATCAGCATTGTACTGGAAATGGAAAAAATAGATATATTATATATATATATATATATATAAATATCTAGGGTTGGGTGTAATCAATGACACCATGACAAACTTACAGTGCTGCTATCTTATGCAAACCATACAGGTGTTAATGCAACCGCAATATTTGTTCTAGGGATGCCATAGGGCCAGTGCACTAAATTCAACGAACAGTGTGTTTGTACTCACCTACGGAAGGGTTTGTGCGGGAACGGGCTTCACTCTACGTCCTCCAACTTTGCGCTGCGCCCGTCTGCTATTAACATGAATATCAGCTCAGAGCGTTACGCGCAGCTCTGTGCGCTTCTTTGAAATATTCATCGGCTGCATTGTGTTCGTGAACATCCCACGGTGTTTCCCCTGTCCGTTTCAACCGAAATCCGATCAAGTTTGTCCTCTGTCAGGCAGGTGATACCTCTACATCGAATGGGTGCATGATAAAAAAATAATCTGATTATGGAGATCGTTGTGCATCTTCTTCAATGGGGTGCAGCATTAGCAGGTTTGGTCCAATTCAACAAGGCATTGACTTCACGGACACACACTTTCATACACAAAGACAAACACACATACAAACACACATGCACACACACACGCTGTCTATGCAACTGGCACACATACAGTGGCAGGCTGAACAGGGAAGGTGGATGGGAGGGTGGGAGGAATGGAGAAGAGCTCCATGATCATTTCAGGTTTTCATGCGCACCCAACGGGGTGGGGAGAGAGAGAGAGAGAGAGAGAGAGAGGGAGGGAGAGAGAGAGAAAGAGAAAGTGTGTGAGAGATAGGAGGGGGTTCAGACGCAATGCAGACACACTGTACTAACACAAGTGCTTTCCACACCACAAAACCCGCAAACACTTGTGCAAGCCATGGTTTCCCTAAGCCCTGCTGAAGACCAGTTGCAGAATTTAAATTGCACTCTCTGAACGCCACTGGATTAATGAAGGTGTTCTATACCACTTAATCAAAACAGCAACACCTTCTTTAGTCTAATAAATGCTTCACAGAGGAGCTTGTTTTGATGTCTTGAGTATGCTTTCCTCCATGGATGCTATTGAATTAATTGAATTCATAACCTAGCTCCCCAAGTGAATTTCATCTACCCTGTTTACAAAATTAAAGGATATTTCATTAGGCGATATTTCATTTTGAAATATCCTCTAATTTTTTGTGTGCAGTGTTAAACCATTTTTTCTGTTGGAATCCTTCTTTATTTATGTTTTTTTGGTATTCTGTATTTGTCCTTTATGTGTCTATGTAATGCCACCCCTAAAACCAGGCTGTACTACACAGGGTGAGGTGTCAAATTACTTCTTCATGACATGAGTTTCAAAAGATGTTGGAAATATCCTTTTGAGATTCTGCTGCATTCTGAAATGATTGCGTCACAGGCTTCCTAAAGATTTTGCAGGTGTACTTTCATGCTCCAAAACTTCAGCTCTACCACTTCCCAAAGGTATTCTACTGCACTCATTTTCATGTTCAGGAAATTAGTCTGAGGTGACGTTGGTTTTGTGTCATGGTGCGATCTCATGCTTAATGTATCTATTAGAAAATAGGTGAATCGTGGCCATGATGGGATGCAAAAAGGCAGCAAAAAGAAAACAGTTGGTGGCATTCCAGTGATGAGTGATTGGCTTTAATGGATCCAAAGTATTTCAACAAAACATTCCCCACACCATTACATCACCTACATCAACCTGGACTGTTAACACAATGTAGGCTGGAACCAGGTTATTTGACTAGGCAGAAATTGAGATTCATCAGGCCTGGCTACATTTTTCTAGTGTTCAGATTTGCTGGCTTGTACCCACAGTGGTTTCAGCTTTCTCTTTTGACTCTCTCCTTTCTCTTTTTGCTGATAAAAATATAATATGGTGTGGTTTGCTGTTGCTGTCTATCCACCTCAAGGTTCCATGCGTTGTTCATTCTGTAAACTTTTCTGCTTACTATAATTGGACAGAGTGGTTCATTGGGTGATCATAGCCTTTCTGACAGCTTAAATGAGAAATTTAAGAAACATGCAAAATATAAGTATTTTAATTAGTGGATCAGATTTTTGAATATTGGGAATCTAGTCCTGCAATCAGCATTTACAAACATTTGTAAGACAATGGGTCATTCTAAAGAGCTCACTTCATTTAATCACATGCTTCTCTAGGATGCCACCATTGCAACAATTTTCTCTGGGAAGAGGTCTAGGAGCCTCCCACAAAACTGAACAGAAAAGTGGGACTAAGACAAACAAGGAAAATAAACAACTTAGAACCATAACCTTACAGTATGCAAAGAGGTCACAGTAGTCACAGAAGAAACAGACCATTTCAGAACCTTGGACAGTGACAGGTCTTGCTTCTTAAGCTTTGGTTTCTTCGACAGCTTGAGAACTACAAGCAGGGGCGGATTTTACCACCACGCAAACCACGCAATTGCTTGGGGCCCCAGGGATCAGGGGGCCCCCTGCTGGC
>JAUZSU010154495.1:0-14299 GCA_034780255.1 Parotocinclus maculicauda
AGGAAAGAGATTAATTTAATACAATTTGGAATAAGGCTGTAACGTAACAAAATGTGGAAAAAGTGAAGCGCTGTGAAGACTTTCCGGATGCACTGTATATATGCATTTTTTATTTTACACTAAAATATACTTTATTAGATACTCTCCTTGATTCTACACTTATAGCCCATTTTATCAGTTGTGGTTTCTGATTCTACAGATACTGTAGTAGACTGTAGTACATCTGTTTCTCTATACACTTTGTTAGTACCCTTTACTGATCACTACCACATCGCAATGACGTAGGACTACAGTTGGTAGATTTTAGACAACAACTAAGTTTGAATCAAACATCAGTAAATGCATTCACTTACATGTAATAAGATAACAAAAAACTACAAAGTTTGAACTTCTAACCTGGTGGTATACCAGTTTTAGGGAGCAGCATTGAGTAATATTGATGTAAATGTTAGCTGTGTAGTAACTTCTTTATTTTTGGTATGCATGTTAGCAGAATATTTTTTTTGCTGATATTGTCACTTTTGAGAAAATATTTTCTGTGAGCTTTTAGGTGCCAACACATGCAGTGCATCATTCTGACAGTAATCTGTATTAGCTGATATTCAAACATGGCATAGTAAGCAGGACGGCTGCTCAGTCGCTTTAGACTTGTACATCATTAGCTGTGTTCAACAAACAGATGATTAAATCATTAATTATAATATTATTAATTATTTATACGACAACTAAACATCGGCTGAAGTTTCATGATTGTGACAGGCCTCCTTGCAAATATTATTTTCAAGCTTATAGGTCTACAAATAAAATTTGTTTACATACATTTATGAATGTATTGTTCGATGAATTTATGTTGTTTATCATAATAGTGTGTACATATTATTACATTATTAAGCATACAGGCCTATTAAAATAGAGAGGGAGTAAAAACAGATTAACAATTCATTAATCACAATTATTTGTCTGACAATTAATTGTCAGCTAAAACTTCATGATCTTGGAAGCCCTACTACGAATTTACATCTACAGTGCACAGTGAGTGAGCAGTGTTTTATAACTGCAGCAGCACTTCTGCATCCACTCCAATCATACCAGCACACTAGCCTTTCTGTCTCCCTTTAAACAACAACTGATTTTGATTTTATTTTTATTAACAAGCCATATACTCTAAAGCCTTAAGCAGTATGCCTGTAGTCTTCACTCAGACAAGTATTTAAATTGATCCCTTCATGAAGCTAAAAACAGTGCCAATTCTGAAAAAAATCATTAAATCACCTTGTCCTTCTCACGAGCAGCCAAGAAGCTTTATGTATAAAACCTTCTACATAATGCATGACTTAGTGTAGTGCAGTACATACACTGTACTCACGCACACTTAAAGGTCAATGTGCAGATGTGGGTTAATGTACATTTCAAACCTTTTTTCTTCCTAAACTGAAAAACCTATTAACCAGCAACTCAACCTTGATCTACTGTTATTCATCAATAAGAATACTTCAAGACACAGCGTGCACAAATCAATGATGAACATAAAAAATATATGTGGTGAATATTTAGTCCTTTATTCATTTGACCACTTTGTGTAACATAAATACAGCACAGTATCAGTTAAAGACTTGTGTAGTTAATCCGAAGTTTCCGAGGTTTTTAAAATGTCCACTAAAATCCCCCCTATGCATAACCTGTTTATTAATCACAAATCACCAACATATGAACCAGCATGTTGACTGAATATAAATAACATTGCTGACTATATTGGGATAAAAATGTTTAGCAACGATTATAATTAACCCACAAAAAAATAGGATGCACAATCATTAATAAGCCAACTGATTAACTAGCATCAAGTGCAACATCAAGGATATTAACTGGTTTCACTGAACAATAAGGGTCTAGAACAGAACCTTGTAGGTTCTGTGTTGTACCACAATTGTTGAGCTTCTGATAATGTTCCACAGATGAGAGCATATCAGCTTAGTGGAATGTGTCTTTGGCCATTAGTGGTAAATGAAACATACACCCTTACATCATAAGAAAAAGCTACTCAAAACTGTGGGTGTAAATGGCTAATTACCTTGGTAAACGCAACTAGGGAAATTGTGAATTTCCCACTGGGTTTAATAAAGGGATCTATCCATCTTCTGATAGAATGAATAAAGACATGTCTCTATTGCTAGTTACCGCCTCAGTGAAGTCTGGGATTTTCCATTTAGTAATTAGGCAATAAGTACTGTACTTACTTATTATTCAAGTACATAATCCTGAGACCTCCTACTGTTTGCACTTTGGATGAGTGTACTCCATCAGGTTACGTTGGATTTTATATTCACCATATGTTTTTCACATTGCCTTCTATATTAGGTTTACTGTTTGATCCTTGGGTATTTATAATAAGTGTTCCATGAATCATCAGTGACTCAAGCAACTACCTGTGTTCAGTCACTCACTGTATGGTCACCCAAGACTGCCAAAACACACTGACAGTGATGGAGCGTGGACAGGATCAGATTGTCCAGCAGTTCTTGAGGGATCCTCTTCATATTCAGTTTTAAATACTCTCTAATTTTTGTTAGAGAGTATAAAGTGTGGTTTTCACTACGCTGTTTAATAAATCTAGCGTAAAACCAAAGTATGCAAGATCTAAGAAGTCCATCTCTGTATGGACAGCCAAATAATCATGGAAGAAACTAGCTGGCACTGTACTAAATAAACCACAAACCGCTTGTCAAAACAGAACAGGTGTGGTGCTTGCTAGCAGCCACCAGGATCACTGCTGGCTTAGACATTTCTTATTTAATTTTCTTAAATGTTTGGGTATTTTGTTAAGAAAACTGAATGCAAACAATACATACATGCATCAGAGATATTGGTGAACATGAGTGGAATGCTACCATCAACACAGCATCTGAAGCCTAAACTAATACACATATCACTCCCTCCAGGAAATACAAACAGATCTGTGTATTCCATAAATATTCTTTAGAAATACAGCAAGTTGTCTCCATGCAAGTATTCCAAATATGCTGGACAGACGATTAGTTGTATACACGAACATAAATAGTTTAAAAAAACTGTTTTGCCAATGGTAAATTATAGATTAAGTTGAACAAGACTGAAACATTACTTCAACAATAAAGTTAGCAAACAAACTTCAGCTGTTTCTCTTCAGATTCCCACAAAGTACTATTAGATGCATTTACTTTGATGCTACCAATTAGGGGGTTTAATATGTATCGTCTATGATGATATCCTAATTGTTGTTTTAACAAGTTGCAAGCTGACATCATCGATTATGTCACTCACTTTGACAATAAAGTCAAAAACATGCCTCAGGTGTTCACATATACACTACATCACATAGCCAGGTACTGAGCATGCAGCATGCTACTATAGGCATCACAAAACAAGCTAAAAGGACATGCCTGAAGATACAAATGAGTGAGCAACTTGTGCCAGGAGACAAAATACAGAAATGTTGTTAGTTATAATTGCTAGACATGGCTCATCTTCACTCGTATTTAAGTGGTTTGACTAAGATGAATGTCTTGGTATACTATCTCAGAAGTCAGTTGCTGGTAATGGTTTTACCCCAACAGTAAAATCAACTTACTTAACCATCTGCAAACTAACCACCGTGCAAAATATGAAGATTATGACAAACTGCAACAGTCAGCTGTCCATGACAGACTTAACCTAGCCAATGCACCATAAAAAGAATCTTAGCAAATCTTAAATGGACAGCCAAGAAAGGCAACAGATAACAAGACATAAACATTGTCAAGAAACCACTATGCCAATTCCGGCAGTTGAGAGAGATGTGTTCCAACAACCTTTGAATACTTTATACACAAGTTATCCAATGCCAAAGTATTGCCTAATTATAGTTATCGACAGAAAATATTCAGATATCAGTTTTTGTTAATATCCCACACCTCTAGTGACAATGCGCTCTACAGAAAATAGCTTGGAACTATTATCTCACATCACCTCTGCCACCAACACTAAAGAAACAGTATTGATCATGTCTGGGACAAACCAGCCACTTTTCCAGCCAGGTTAATTCCGTCATAGCCAATGTGCCGAAGCCACATTATTTGGATTTTAAAATAGTCCCTGGCCAAGTTGAGCCTAGAAAAACAATTAGCACAGAAGAATGAGGTAAATTAACTGTAAAGACATTATGCATTGATGACCAAGGCTTTGATCTGCTCTCAGTAGAGTATAGAGTATAGTGTGAGAGAGAATGGCACAGAAAAAACAACTTCAATTTGTCAGACAGCCCATTGATGTGTAACCAAGCAGGCTGGCCTGAGGCTTTCCTAACTATGAATTCCATTGACTGGGAACTGAGTTTGTCGAATGAAATTGTGAACGACAAAGGGGTCATATGATCAGGTAAGCCTTTCCTTGTCCCTGAGCAGTTGGGGGAAAAACTACAATACACTGTGTAAAGGGGCAGGTGGAGCTCCAGAGCTGAACTGGTTTTCTCCATGGTTTTGTTTATCTGCAAACTTGATTTGGTAACTGGTCACAGACCCATCCTTGCTGGATTGAATGAAAGATAGAGCAATTTGACTTAACTTTGCCAAAGCTGCAGTTACTCTGGCATGATGCTTTGTACTAATACACTGCTTAAAGCTTGGTTAGATGTAGATAGATTCAACTTTTTTGTCATTGCTTAGTACAAGTAGAAGGCAAATGTAGTTAGCATCTACCAGAAGTGCAAATAGTAGCATTGTGCAAAGAAAAGAAACAGAGTAAAAATAATGAGTGTGCAAATCTAAAAGTGCAAATACTGATATTGTGCAGAGAAAAAAAAGGAGTGCAAACATAAGTAGAGTAAAATTTAGCAGTGCAATACATGTATACATTGTATACAGGCATTCTGTGTACATGGCCAGATGGCAAATGACTGAGCAACTATCACTTAGAAAAAAAAACTGTGTTAATCAGGTACTTAACATCATAACCAGACAAGAAGGCTTTTTTTTCTAGTTAAATGTTGTCATGGACCCGATTCTCAAGCGCATACTCAGCATGAAATTATAGAATACATTTCCGTCCTGCTCAATTTGATGAATCTGATAATGGAAATATGGTTTGAAAGTTTTCCCATGTGAACGAGTGAAAAAACAGCACAAACATACTTGTTGATTAGCAATGAGATGCAAATCTTTTCCAGTGGCCAAACATTGTATAATTTCCATTTGCATTTTCTTTCTGTGCAATCTGCTGTCAGTGTTCCAGACGTCTACTGAAAACGCAGCCTTGAAGTGGCACCAAGGGCTGCCAGAGGAGTCATACCTCTTTGTTTAAATATTGTATTGCTGTGGGTTTTTTAATGAACTCTAATGGCAATCCAGGAGGATTTTAATTAATCTACACCCACACATACACACATTCACTCTCCCTTACGCACACACATACACATACACACACACACACACACACACACACTCACATGTATATAAAAGGGTCACATTTAGCGCTTTCAGAAGTGTGCATGGATATTAAAATAAGACATCTGACAGGACTGCAGAAAAATGGAAGCTTTAATTGCTCCAGAGATGGCAATTATTACAAAATTTAGAAAGCCATTTCCAATGGCAGACAGGAGTCATTTAGTCGTGGTCTTAAGTGCAGTGAGAAGCTGAAGATCATGTCACTGTTGTCATTACTCCCTGAATAAAGATGCTAATGAAAGGCTTGACTTACTTCCCTCTGCTCTCTATAAAGGTTGCATTAGAGCCCCCCCGGCATGGAGCCTGGACCATCTTCACTTATATTAACCTATAGAAAGCCTCGCAATGTGGACAAGTGATAAACATCTCCCACTATCCTCAGTGAAACCAGCACCGTTATGCTCTCTAATGAATCCTAACTGTAAAGGTGAGAGAAAATGTGCGAATGGTTTAAATGGCACTCATATAATTGCGTTTATAAGGCTACACTTTCATCACGGGCTGTTTAAGAAGGAGCCGAGGGTTTGAAAAGGATTCAAAAATTGAAGAAGAATTTGAAATCAAAGCTGGTCTTTAATATTTATACTAATTGGAATTGTTTAAAATGATGCTGTAAATTTCAAACAAAACCAAACATTTATATAACCATTAATGCATCTGTTGTCCTTAAATTATCTTGCCATGTCTTTGTTTTTTTTGTACTTCAGTTGGAACATCAGACATTTTTGATACATGTCACTGTGCTACTGTCAAATTCTTTACCATCCTTTGAAACTGTATACAGATTAATACTAATGACTATAGCAATAACCCCTTCCTATTCAGCATATACAGTAGCTACAGAAAAATAATCAATTAACCGTTCAAATACACATTTGCCTTAAAACATTTAAGTAACAATAGAAAAAGATAAGTGTTCTGAAAGTGATTAAATACTCTGGTTTAATACTCTAAAAAATGCCATCTGCTTTAATCATTCTGGATATGTGGTCACCATATTTACACACCTAGATTGGGGAATTTTTAACCAGCAACAGATTTTACATCAGCTTTAGGTCAGGACTCTTACTTGGCCACTCAAGGGCATTCAACTTGCTATCCTTAAGCCACAACATTGGACTGGATGTTTTATTTTTAATTACATTTCTTTTAAGGTGGGGTGTTCAGGATCATTGTTGTACTTGAACTCAAACTCCAGCTGTCTAACAGAGTCACAAATTTTCCTCAAAAATGTGGATGAACATTGCCCCATCCATTTTCTTTTTTTTTTTTTTCAATCAAGGCCAACAATCCTGTTTTAGTCCCCAATGAAAAAAATGTGGTGTTGCATTTACTTTTTACTAGGAGTTATGTTCAATATTTCAAATATACTCAATATTTTTTGGGTGTGTTCTACTTGATGTAGTAAAGTGCAATATTCCATACATGGAGTACAATGTGTCAAGTATTTGAGAATCACTATAATGTTGCTTCTTTAACTCTCTTCCACTCACAAACACACAAAGAAAAAAACTCACATAAGATGTTTGTGGCATACATAGGTGAGACATGTCTTTACGTGGAGTGAACAGGGTAAGAGCCTAGAGAGAATGACGGAAGTGAAGTACCTGTACCAAAAGTGAGTTTATATGTGTTGAGTTCAGAAACAGTACTAGAAGATAAAGCAGGACAAACTGGTTTGAAAAAGATCCGTCTGCCAGTGGTTTGCTTTTCACAACAATGATGTTAAAAAAACAACAGCATATAGACCTAAATCATGCCATTATTATTCTTCTTTTAACAACTGTTTTTCCATGCGATTTACCTAAATACTGTTTAGTTAAATTAAGCTTGGTTGTGATTTCCCCCTTTTTGCACCCATTAGATACCACTAATGAATATGAACAAGAGCATATTAATGAAGTTACATGCTGCAAGGCTACCAAAATTATCATACTGAAGGAATAGGCAATTATCATAGGAATAGCCAGTTTTATTCTGATGTATCCAATCACTACAACTGATGTCAGGGGTCAATTAACCTTGTGTATGATCTATAAGGTGACTAGTTGCACCTGAGCCAGTTTATAACATTTATAGCTACTCTAAAAGGTCTGATCACTTATCCAAACCAGATATTTTAGATTAAATCAAATTTAGAAATTTAAGTAATTGGTTTTGTCTTATTATTACTTTAAATGCTGAAGGTTACAAAGTGTAATTACAGCAGGTAAATATTAATTATATAAAATAATGTATGTAATGTGACAAATGGCAGGTATTTTAATATATTTTTTATAACCAGTTTGTTGCAGTACATTACATTTGCCATATGATCAAAACCATTCTTTGATTTAATTTAACAATACAGTTAATGTCTAAATTCACACAAAAATATCTTTCCTGCTATCATACTTGCAGAAATTAAATGACTCCATATCGACTGTAAAATGGATAGCCAACTCAAATGCATAGACTTAGGTCACATCAAAATCAGAATTTTAATATATGAAAATATATGGTAGAACTTATTTATTTACTATTCATTAATTATATTGATGACTATAGCACTAGAACAAATTGATGACTGAATCTATCTAAATCTTATTTTAGTTTAGATTAGCAAGTAACAGTGCTATATCACTTATATTAGTGCTACTCCCAAAACATCTGTCTCAATTTCTAAGTCAAATAAAATGCTTGAACAGGTTTAATAGATTCAGATAGAGCAAGGAATTAGCAAACTATGCAGAGTATAGGGAATCCAAGACCAGGAATGAAAAACTGTGTATAATGTCAAAGTGTATGAAGCTCAATATAACTACAAAGAGTACAAGGTCTTTTCTGTATGAGCTTCACCATGGATACGTTAGAAGTCAATGCAGAAATTTTAAAAACCAATTCAAAGTCTAATACAACAGGGAGCCAGAGCCATAAAGAAAGCACATGAGTGATGTGACCTTGCTTTTTCATTCCCTTCAAAATCCTAACAGCACAAAAAGAAGCATTACTATAGTCCAGCCTTGAGAACACTGCATAGACAAGCGTCTCGACATCTTTACAGAGAAAGAAGAAAGTTTTAGACCTAAAAAAGAAATAAGATAACCTGGATAGCCTGTAACACCAGCATTGCTGACGATATGGCTAAAGAATTAAGCTTAAATGTTCTTTCTGGGTTTAATTCTAACTGAAGATGTTAAAATAAGTCAAAATGATAGCAGTGTACAAAATCTTTTTAAAGTCAATGTAATTTCCTACATGCCCAAAAGAGGGCGTTTCAGCGTTTAAAATGTCAAGCGTTCATCTTTTTCTTCCTGTCTTCCTAAAAAAAAATATTTTTTTAAATCAATCTACATTCACTTGTATTATGAGGCACATATAATTTAATATAAATACCGTGTTTTGTTATTACTTACTGCTGTAAGACTGAGATAACGTAGTGTAGAAAGACATTAGAACAGGGCTGTTTCAGAATCGAAAAATCAGAATCAAATTTGAATCAAAAATAAAAATTGAGTTTGTGAAAAAATGTGACCATATGAACAGACAGTATGTGGACTTAATATGGACAAAGTTGAATGACAAACATGTTCTTTTTTCACTACGAAATAGTGGTAAAATGATGAATGCATTTGGTTGACTAAAATTGACTTCTAGATTACTGTAATTAACACTTAATTAATTTAATAGTATATTAGTTAGTGATGTTATCAGTTTCTTACTTTAATTAGGAATGTTTTGATTGCAACATTACTGGCGAGTGAACAAAAGAGTGATGGTACCCTTAAGAACAAAATCCCTCAAATTTGTTGGAGCATTTCTTCAATTGCCCCTAGGGGATGAATAAAGTTTTCTGAATCTGAATCTGAATTTCAAGCTTTACACCGAAAATTTCTGGTCAGTTTATACCATTTGGAAATGCAACTGGCATGGGATCACTGATTTACTGATTTGGTTTTGTTACATTTTATTGCTGCACGTCATTGGTTTTCAATTTTGACAGGAAAAATAGCAAAAAAATTTATTGTGACAGCCATAGACGGTAAAATGTACCTGATGGAAATACTGTGTTTTATGTTTAAAACCATTTTGTATTACTGAGCTACCTAAAATACTTGGTTTTGTAAATCACTACACCTTTGTCAAAGTAGAAGTACTAAATAATACTAGATCTAAACAAAGAAATACAAAGTCTAATCCCCGTGCCATTTGACTAAATAATGTAACAGCAAAATTTTTGAATATGTGCTAAGTTAGTACCTGATAACAATAAATAAATAAAAAAACTTTCAAAAGCAACCATATGACAGCAGTAGAAAAGCAGTGTAAAGAAGTCATTTAATGTAGTGATCTAATGAAGTGAACTCTCATTAGATCTCATGCATCAATAATAGAACAAATACAGTGGTGTGTAGTCAGGCCCTACTAGTAATTCAGAGAAGGGCTAACAACATGGTATATTTAGAATATTATGTATTATATTAATATTAATATTTATTTCATAAAGAAAGTAAAAAACAACCCAATTTAACATGCTACTCTTATTTACCTGGTGGCTACAGTATTCTGATGGACTTTAACATCTAATAAGGTAAACGGACTGGTAAGTTTGATATTTAATAGTGATCCTCCGATACACAGTATGATACTGTGCTCATGTACTCGTAGAATTACTCAGATACATGGCACCTGATACCAATTTACAGTAATTACATTACATTAAGTAATGTTGAGCAGGTAGGTGAATGTCATCAGTTTGAAAATATTTTAGCATATGTGAACATTTAGCTTTCCTTTTGTTATAGTCAGAAAGTGAGGAACATCGTATGAAAATAAATCATGTTTTGAAAGTCATTGTAAGAACTGTAATGTTATTATACTAGTATCATTACTCAGTATCGGCAAGTACCCAAATGCAAGTATTTGTACTTGGTATTACAAAAAGCACAATAGGGGCATTACGGTTTTTAATAAAAAATGGGGTTGCCCCTTCATGTCGTGTTTGTAAGAAATGTTGACCGGCTGTACTTGTAGGACTTGAAAATTTGGAAATGCAGAAGCAGAAGGAGTACCCACAATATGCAGTGCACACCACTTGGCAAGTGACTGCAAATCAGAAAAAGTTTGGACAATATGGAAAATTTGAAAGTCAAAAGTTGAAGCCATGCTGTCTTACATTTACTTTGACAGGTGGGTTACTACATGTTTCCACTACCATACCAAATGCCTCTGAGCACAGATAAGCTAAGACCCCTTCTAAACATGGTCTGACCATGATTTCTTTTTTGTACAGTATTGTTAAGTGCCATTTGTGATTGTGAATGTGCATGTGCACATGTGGTTAAATCAACTGACAAATTGCTGTTTCTTGATGCAGTGTCGTCTGAGGGATTGAAGATTACAGGTAGATAATTATATGAGAAACACATATGTGAGAGGCAACAGACTGGCAAATCAGGATGGCTAATTCAATAGACACTGTCAGTATTTGAGTGATTAGAATTCTGGGAACTGGTGTTGAACACACTGGATGACCCAGCTGGGGGGCGAAACACAGATTAGATTTACTTGAACTACACCAAAGAGAAAATAAATAATTTTCTGCTTGAATGTTTAAAACAACTATTTATTTTAGGATTATAAAAGAGGTTTTCAAAATAAACAGTCCCTCTGTACCCAGCCACCTCAGGAATAAAAAAAAATGTTTTTCGATGCCGTTTGCTCAGTACTCATATACAAAATTGTTGTTTGTAGTTATGCACTACAGACTAATTTCAGCCAAAACATGATCAATGATTCCTGATTCAGTACACAGTGAATCAGTTGTTTACGTTCATAACAGCCATAGCCAAGCAAAGACCTCAGCTATTTTCATTGTGTTTTTTCTTTATTTTTACATCTACCGTAAGTGTTATGAGTGCAAAAAAGTTTCCATTTGTTAAAAAAAAATGGATGTATTGACCACCCGACAAAAAGGAAAAAGGAACTTGCTCCAGAACACATCTTGCAGACAGCATTATCAGTTATGCTAGTGCTCTGACTTCATCAGGTACCACTGTATTAGGCTGCTCACAAAATGAAACATCCCCTATTTTTTTATGAGGAGGGTATAAAGTATGGTATTTTCTGAAAAGACTAGATTAAAAGCTTTAGCTTACAACCTGAAATTATAATCATGGCTTACAGAATGCATAAAAACAACTGGGCAAGTTCCACTAAGAGTCAGGGTGGCCCATTTTCCGTGATAAAGTGGTGGACTTAAGTTTACATTTCTAATGCATTTATTGAAGATTTTTTGTTTTACGATTTTTGTACATTTCTTTTCGATGAATATAGTTGTAGCTGTCTTATTGATTTACTGTTATTATACAAATGAGTCCCAGTACTACTAAACAGTATTGTACTGTACTGTATTTTGTACTGTATTGTATTGCACTTGTAAAAAATACAAGTAAACAAAGCAGTCGTTAAAAAACATCACCCCATGCTGCCAAATGATTGCAATCGTGGCATTTTAGCAGATATTAAGTTTTTGATACTTTAATTTGATACTACACTGCTCACAAAATGTGGGGATATTTCAAAATAAAACATCCTCTAATTTTTGTCAGCAGTATATTATACTTATTGACAAAAAATAAAGCACCCAGAGAAAAATCCATCTAGTCCATTCTGACTTAAAAAGTGTTAAGTGTTTCCACACATTGAACAGGTTCCGGACAGCCCATACAGCCCATATAGTAAAGGGCTGTTTCAAGAGACCACCATGGCAGGGATTCTAGTTGGCATTTTTCAGCAGGCTATTGTTTGCCCAAGCACACCAAGGGTTTCCCAATTTCTCTGCCAGATTGCAACAATTCCTTGCCCAAATTTATCATCAATCTAGCATTTCTGAGACCAGTTGGGACACCAGCTTCAGTTACCTACAATTGTGTACGATCTACAAGCCCAACTGCAACATCTGGGAGTAAATGTGCTGCAGAATACCATATGAAAATGTATGCCTCCAATATCCAAGAGTATAGCATCTTGTATCCAGATTAAAGGTATAACAGGATACCAGAGCCAAATTTAAATTGGTTTCCTCAATAAAATAAATCATTTGACTCACTTACATGTATCATCATTACATACATTTCATTCGATTCAATTAGATAAACAGTGAAATTATATTTCATTTATTAATAAATTCATTTCCATATCACAAGGGAAACTGGGCCCAACTAAACAAGAACCTACCCAAAAGAGAGTACATGCACACATACAAAAATTTTTTTATCCCACATTTATGTTTAATCTCTGTCAGTTCCAGCGTGCTTGAAGTAAGGACTACTGCCCTATTCACTACACCTACATGCACATAGGGGTTAACAGATATCCATGATTGACTAAAGTAGCTTAGAAAAAGAGTAGTAAGAGAGATGCCACCTCACCTATCTTACCCTAAGAGCAGTGTCTTAACATGCAAGTGCTGGGAAATTGCAGGATGTGCACTTTTAAGATCAGGTAACATTCAGAAACTCCAGCATTTTCAGCCTTCTATATAGTGCATTTTCACCAATTAACTAAAAGTTGTTTGTGCATCTCCTTTGCATTATAGAATAACTTTATTTGAATTGACATTTCTGATGTTCTTGCTTAATTAAAAAACTATGCTTCTTTTTTATCGCTTCATATTCATTTTGAAATGTAATAGAGCAGTGTATTATATTAACATACAGGACATACTGTATATTTATTAGTACAGACGCACTGATTACAATTAAATTTTTTTGTTGTTTGTTTGTTTTTTGTTGAGTTTTTTTTAACATGTGATCTGCCAATTTCTTTCTGCCTAACAATTATGAATAACAGCAAACAGGAACAATTTTTCTCAACTTTTCATTTAATGGAAACTTCTTAATTGCTAAAGAAAGATAGTAGGGGCTGCTGTCTTGTGCCTGGCTCTGCGCTCACACTAGCTGCAGCTTTAAACTCTCATACCGTTTCATACTGTTTTTTTAACATTTTCTGAGAGGTTTCTCCATGGATTATGTTTTGCTATACATGTATTGCAAACAGCATGCTCTGAAGAGCTGTGCTGTACGTGTGGTTGTGCGTAATGAGTCCCAGGTGTGTGTAATGGGTGCATGATCAGAATTCAGGTGATGGTGTGCATTTGATAGGACGGGTTTGGTCGCTGGAACCGTGTGACAGGTTGTATTTGAGGCGTCGTCCCCATCATGCACTGCACAAGTGTAAATGTGACTACAGAATCAATGAACATGAGATGATCGCTAAGCTAAAAACTGGCAGATCAACCGATAGCATACACTACATATATTAAACATCACCCCAAAACAGAATAAGGTGACTTTAACACTAACTTTTTCAGATTTGACTTGTTTTGTGTGGTCATGTTGATAAAAGTATGTATGTCCCTTGAGCAGAATGAATGTGGCTTTGCCAAGGGCACTGACATAACCCCATATCATGACAGAACCTGGCTTTTGAACTTTTTGCAAATAACAGTCTGGATGGTTCTTTTCATCTTTGGTCTGAAGCACACAGCATCCAGTTAAAAAAAAAAAAAAGACTAATTCATCTGGAGATCAGGGATCTTCATGATTACACACTGCAATTCTTCCAGATTACTTGAATTTTGTAATGATATTATGCACTAATGTGCAATGCTGATCAACCAGTACACCTATGTTTATTTTATTATAATCCGGGTTAGCACCCGAACATCCCTTTCAGACAGCTTCCTTTTGCGTCCACAGTTAATCCTGTTGGATGTGGTTCGTCGTTCTTGGTGGTATGCTAACATTACCCTGGATACCGTGGCTCTTGATACATCACAAAGACTTGCTGTCTTGGTC
>JAUZSU010154505.1:0-14298 GCA_034780255.1 Parotocinclus maculicauda
CCAAATAAGCTAATAACATTACACGTATATAATACGATTTGTTTTAGTACTTTAGGATTTGGTCCGAATAAGCGGCTGGTCTCATTAACCGGTGGTCCTATTAACTGGAATCGACTGTATTAAAATGCATCAGATCAAAATGATTTCTGTAGTACTTTTTACAATGGACAATTTTACAAATGTCTCAGCTTTTTTATCTAATATCTAAGACCAATTTCAAATTGAGCAAGCCTAGGGTGACAGTGGCAAGGAAACATCCTAAACATTGTTAAGTAAGAACTCTTGGGTGGAATGAGACTCAAAGGAACCAGCTTCCCTTGGCCGGCTTTGATGATATGTGTAAGAATTGTCTAATCAATACGTTTCTACAGAATCTTCATGTTAACAGAGAGAACACATTTAACATATAATAATATATCATAATAATAGCAGTAATAAAATGACGTGAAAATGTGCATATATGTGTGTCCTGCATTGTACTAGCTTGCTTTTGTTAGTAGGACATTAATTGTTGCTTATTAATGACAACAGTGGAAATAGCATTGAAGGAAATTTAAATACGAGGAAAACTGGTCTTATTTATTTACTTAAAACTGAAGGGCAGCACAGTGCCTCGGTGGGTAGCACCGTCACCTAACAGCAAAAAGGTCCTGGGATGAATGCCAGGGGGCAGTCTTTTCAATGTGGAGTCTGCATGGTCTTCCCTGTGTTTTTGTGGATTTACTCCAGGTACTCCATTTTTCTTCGATAGTATAAAGACATGCTTGTTAATGCAGCAGGTTTCACATTTTGCCACAACAACAGATTCATGGATTTATTAGTTCACAGTTTCTGTCAGCTGTTTTCCAACATAATTTGCGTGTTGTCGTCTTTTGACCAATATTCATCTCTTTTCGAAGCCAAACCACCTCCCTGTGAGTAAGGATGAGCCATGGCTCGCAAAGAAATGTAATCACATAGACTGTGAGGCTGGTGCTGTCTGTATTTAGTCTCCTGTCACAGTTTGTTCATTCCTTTTTAATTTGAGTCATGTGATTTTAGGAAGGTTTTATTCTTTGTAAAGATAGTGCCATATTCAGTCAGCTCAAATGTTGTTAAAACATTAATTAAGCACACCTCTATTTGGGCAGTCAGCATCACATAGCTTTGGATCAGAATGTCGAATCTGTCTAAAAACCCGAAACCAGCATATATGGTCATTCAGTACTAAATATCTGTCTTTGGCTTCTTAGCTTACATCCAATAATTTTGATAATGGAGACATGTAAAATATAATGGTTAGAAATACTATCATCATCATATGATGATGCCACAAATGACCAAAGGCCTGCAGTCCCAAAGAAACCGAATTGACACTTTAAAAACAGGTAACTTGCCTCTTTTTTTTTTAGCTTTGCTTTGGGTGCGTAATGATGAGAGAGCTGTCTTTTGAGGGTCTGAGTTGAGTACCAGTGGTACATCACATGTTCAGTAATGGAGCATGGACAACAGGTCACCTAAACGCTTCCTGTGAGAGTGGCGCCCTGCCTGCCTTTCTACACCCATGAACAGACATGCTTTCAAGAGGCTCTTTAGTACAATTATGGATTGGTTCTTTCCTGAGAGAGAAAATGGAGGAGGGTCAGGAAATGAAATTCACTAGGGATGCAGCTGTTGACAGTCAATTGCTTGTAACAGAATCACACATTTTCTATTACTTTTGATATGATGACAGCATTGGTGAGCTTCAATCCTATCACAATATATTTTTAATGGACGCCGCAACAGACTGCGGTTATGCACTGACCCACATATTCACCGATTTGCTCCTACTAGAGCTGTCTGGCACTGTGATAGCCTAGAGGTTAAAGTACTGTACCCTGGATCTGATGATCCTGGGTTCAAATCCCACCTCTGCCAAGCTACCACTGTTGGGTCCCTGAGCAAGGCTCTTAACCCACAACTGCTTGAATTGTAAGACTCTGAGTTGTAAGTCGCTCTGGATAAGGGCATCTGCTAAATACTGTTAATGTAAATGTCTCTATGTGTGAATTTCTATCTCTATTTTAATTAAGATTTTGAAAACGGCATCGCTTCTTAGATTCCATAGATGCTCTAGTTGCTCCAAATAAAATTGCAAAGTGTTTTCACCCTTGGTGTTTCACAAAATAAAGATTATATATAAGTTATAAATATGAGATATTTCTTTTGAAGGACACCATGCAAACAGCAGCCTAGTTATCAGAGCTATGCTAGATATAGCACGTTGTCTGTCTGTTATTTCAAGACTGTTAGTGTTGTCTGTCTCAGCTGGGAATCAAATTGTTAAGGCCAACTCACTGTTTTGTTCTTGTGTCATGGCCTGGTGCAGAAATAAGTACACATATGTGCAGTTAAAGTTTGCATTATGTTTTTAAAACAGGACATGGACCTGATTGGATGTTGACCAGACATTAGTCAAATAGTTCTTTAGGTAGATTACAGTGTTTTATTTTAAACAATGACATTAATTGAAATGAAAACACATTGGTTATTTCAGGACTGTTATGTATAATGCAGCAGTTCTTATCTTTGTATATTTTATTCTTCTTAAAGCACTTAGCAAAATGAAAAAGAAAAGAACAATGCCATGCTTTTTTGCCTTTCAAGACTCTTTGCTTGTTCTAGTTTCCTGTAATTCAGGCGTAAACTGGATTACTAACGTAAAATTTATTGATGCCAAAAATATTGACACACACGTATAGAAAATGTCAGATTGCTGCTTTCATTTGTAGTGGTGTCTTGAAGAGAAACCTGGACTTCTGTGAACTGGAACCGTATCTTCTTAAGCGGTGAATCCTGGTTCTGTTTGAAATCCGATGATGTACGGGTTTGAATATGGAGGCCTCATGGTGAGCTCTTCAATCCTGCCTTTACTGTGGAGTGACACACTGCCCCAACGTCTGGTGTGATGATCAGGGCATATGACAATCAGTCAGCCCTAGAGTGATACGAGGGACACTAATATTCTTTGGCCTCGTGGTACCTTTAATGGTTGGAGGATAGTACACGTCCACACACAGGAAGAGATTCCCCAGGAATGTCCCTGCTAGATTGTGACAATTCCTTGGCCAGACCTGTCACCAGATTTATCGTTGATCAAGCTTTTAAGAGATATGATACCATACGGAACCTGCATGCCACCTGTATGTCTAGCCATAAATGTGCTCTAGAGGCTGCCTAACAGGGTACTAAAGTCTCCTTTCAATTTTGCAGTTTTCCCCAATAAACTTATATATCATAATTTCATTAATACATGTAAAGTCTAATTCGATTCCAACAACTCCTCGTTGGTGAGGTTTCTGCTGTCATCATTGTAAATCAGGCGGTTTTTTTATTTGCTATAATTTTTTTATTATTATTTTATTTTTTTTATCGTAAAGACCCAGGCAGTTAAAACAAATCGACGTTGATTGGATAAACGTTAAACAATGCGTATCTAAACAACATAAACTGTGTATGGGCTCAAACCCTGTGGTATTTTCTCACCATTCTGACATGCATTTATACTCCCTCTATGTTGCACTTTACTGACGCTGTTTTCACTCCCTGTGCAGAATGTGTATGTAAACATTAACCGCATCATGTCTGTTGGTAACCGGCTACTGGAGGCTGGCCACTACGCATCGCAGCATATCAAGAAGATCTCAGGTCAGCTGGAGCAAGAGTGGAAGGCCTTTGCTGCAGCACTGGATGAGAGAAGCACACTGCTGGAAATTTCTGCCACCTTCCATCAGAAATGTGACCAGGTTGGATAATGCACTACATCACTAAACTTAGACCGTCGACGAATTTTAAACAATTATAATCTAAAGAATTACTGAGATAAATTGATTTTGATAATATGAATTCAGCTAGGAGAAATCCACATTTGGCCATTACAGATTGTTACATAATTACCACTTAACTTAAATACACTCTGATATACACTAACCATAACGCCTTGCTAGTATCGGGTTGGACCTGATTTTGAATTTAGAACCAGCCTAATTCTTTATGGCATAGATTTTGTTAGATGCTGGAAACATTCCTCAGATTTTTTTTTCTTTACTAAGATGATATCACCATGCAGTTCCTGCAGAATTATTGTCTGAACATACACCACATTCCTGTTGGATTGGAGACTGTGGAGGTCATTTGAATACAGTGAACTCAGTTCATTGTTCATGAAACCAGTTTGAGATGATCTGAGCTTTGTAACATGGAGCCTTATCCTGCTGGACGTAGCCATCACAAGATGAGTACACTGTAGTCATGTGGGCTGGGGAACAGAAATGATGCTCAGTTGGTATTAAAGGGCCCAAAGTATGCCAAGAAAATATCCCCACACCATTACATGACCACCACCAGCCTGAACCATCGATACAAGACTTGAACTAATTTAATTGAGTTTTTGCCTTGGGATCAGGTGATCAGATATTTGCGTTAACGAGCAGTTGAGAAGGTGTACGTTTATTTACCTAAGAAATGCAATACTGTTATTTAAACATTTGCTTTAAGTGAAAAAGGCCATTTAAAAGATATTTATATTAATTTTAGTATGTCTGGTACTCTATAACACATTACTGGTCTGGCATGCTGCTTGGTGCACCACTATGTCATTCTAATTCATACTAATTAATCCTAGTTTTGGTCCTGCTCTTAAGTACTGAGTGACGACATTCAGCACAAGGCAATGAAAGTCAATGAGTGCGTTTACAGGCACTTAATAATCCGTTAATTGGGAAAAATTTTATTTTGTTCGTAATCAAATTTCTACTTTTCAAACAGCCAATTATCTTAGAGCAATATGTGATGGTAAACTTTAATATTAAATAATCAAATTCCTAATTTTCTCAAGTATATACTTTAATTCTTTGTAGGAATTAATTAGCCAGAAGACATTGTGTTGCCAGATCCCACAAGAAGAAAATTGCCACAGTCGGCAATGGATAAAGCCAAGTCTTTAAAATACGCCTACCTGGCAGCCATGTTGATTAGACTTGCGTGTATGCACAGACTTAGAGAAGCTATTGAAATAGGTTAATTGATGTACAGCCGAATCCGATTACTTTGTTTAAAGCTAAAAATTAATCTGATTTCTAGATCAGAGTATCCTAAGCATGTAAACGCACTGTGTTGATCTGCCACATCCTGCTAGTATTTGTTTACTCCCACATATCAGATGAAAATATAATATTTTAAATATCCCATTCCGTTCAATGTGGTCATGCAATATATAAAAATGTTTCTGCATTGCCCTGTAACCGCTGTAGTTAAAATATTCAGTAGTTACCTGGAAAGACAGGTCCATCTTTATTTTTAATTAAACCTTAACAAGTACTTTTGTGGGTAAGTGTGGCATATACAGTATAATAGTGTAATTGCATTTTAAATATACAGTACTATGCAAAAGTCTTTTGCCACAGTAGATTGGATATACCATTTTACCAATGGTATGATAATGGTATATTGTTATTTATGTCTCTCTACTTGTATATGCAGAAAACATTGGAAATGTGTGTATATTGTTGTATAGACTACAGTGGCAGTGGTATTTCGTATTATCTCCTCTTGAGCAGTAGCAGTATCTGGCTTCCTTGGGATGCCATTTGGAAGTTGACCCTTCCATAGTCCCAAGAAGCTTGATCAGGAATGTTTTTTGGCAGGTTAGCAGCCAAGAAACCTGCAATAAAGTGGAAAAGACGAGTATGAAGTAAAATGTCGGTAAATATGATATACAGATGCAAGAAAAATCCCAGCTGAGCCCGGTTAAGTTTTGGACTGTGGTGGCCTAGTGGTTAAGGTACGTGACTGGAAGGTTCAGGGTTCAAATCCTGCCTCTGCCAAGCTACAACAGTTGGGTTCCTGAGCAAGGCTTTTAACCCCCAATTGCTTGAATTGTAAGACTGTATTAATTGTAAGTTTGTACGTCGCTCTGGATAAGGGCCTCTGCTAAATAACATTTTGGGACTGTGGTGGTCTAGTGGTTAAGTTACTGGACTATGGACCAGAAGGTTCAGGGTTCAAATCCCACCTCTGCCACAAGGCTCTTAACACACCATTGCTTGGATTGTAAGACTGTATTAATTGTAAGTCGCTCTGGATAAGGACGTCTGCTAAATGATATAAATGGAAATGTAAAAAGTATCTGAACCCTTTGGGATTACTTGGATTTCTGGATAAATTGGTCATTTTACTGTTCAAATCTAATTCAGCAATAGAAAAACACAGTCTGCTTAAACTAATTTGACATGTTACATGTTTTTACTGAGCTCAACATGTACACATTCATAGTGCAGAGGGTGGTATGTGAACCCCTAGGCTAATGACTTTTCCATGTGCTAATTGGAGCCAACCTCATGTCCAAATAACGTAATGAGATTGGATGTGTTGGTTAAAGCTGCCGTACCCTATGAAAAACACACACCAGTTTTAAGTTTGCTGTTTTCAAGAAGCATCACCTGATGTAAACCATGCCTCACATAAACCACTGCTGTCCAAAAAATACATTGCTGTATGTTTGAAGTTTGCAAAAGAGCACCTCCATGTTCCACAGCACTACTGCCACAAAATATTCTGTGGACAGATGAAACCAAAATAGACTTGTCATGTGGCACAGCAAACCAGCAGTGAAACTGTGAAATATGGTGGAGGGGGCATCATAGTTTGGGGCCATTTGGATGCTTTAGGGCCTGGACGGATTTGTAGTCATCGATGGAAACTTGAATTCCTGAGTTTTTGTACAAAAACCTAGATGTAGAAGACTTGCTGTCTGATAATTGAATCTCAAAAGAGAAGGACTGATGCAACAAGACAACTACTCAAAGCACAGAAGTAAATCAACAACAGAATGGTTTCAACAGAAGAAAATACTGCATTAGTCCTGACCTCAACCCAACTGTGATCCTGTGGCATAACCTCAGGAGAGCGATTCACACCAGACATCCTAAGAATATTACTGAACTAAAACAGTTTTGTATTGAAGAACGGTCCGGAATGTCTCCTGATTGTTATGCAGGACTGATCTGCAACTACAGAAAATGTTTGTTTAAGGATATTGCTGTTGTGAAACAGTTATTCATACCAAAGGTTCACATACTTTTTCCACCATGCACTGAGTGTGTTCACATTTCGTGTTCAATATAAACATGTAAGCATCATTTTTGTGCAGTATTCCTTTTAAGCAGACTTTGTCTAATGGTGTGACCTAGATGAAGACCAGAGCACATTTAATGACCAATTTATGCAAAAGTATCCAAGTAATCCCAAAGGGTTCACACACTTTTTCTTGTAACTGTACATGATCATGTTACTAAAACAACAACTCTAATGGTGGTCTAAGACACTTTCACAATTCTTTAATTTGTTAAGGTCAGAGCTATACAAATAACTCTTGTAAAGTTTCTTTTTCATCATTAGGTCAGTAGCAGATATTTAATTGGCTCCACTGGTAAAAAAAAAAAAGAAGAAAATACCCTAACAATAGCTTAGGACCCAGTGGGACACTGAAAAGAGGACTGGAGACCGAGATTGTTAGCACCAGCGTGATAGTGAACGGTCGTCCAGATATAATAAGTTAAGATCTATTTGTGTGGGTTTGTTTATTTTTGGCTCTATTGATACTTAATATTATAGTCATATAATTGATATTTACGTCAGTTACCCCACAGTGGAATATGTACAGAAAGGCGGCCTGAATCTGCACTGTAGCAAGACTGGATGAGTTGCCCTATATTTTACGCTTATGGAATTTTCCTTTCATGTATGCTGCCTTTTCATGCGACAGTAGGATCAGACCTCTTTTTCCAGTAGTTTCTTCCCTGTCATCTTGGCCCCATCTAGCATTCTCTCTCTGTGCACACACAGCCAGATTTCAGCCTGTATCATTCATGTATTCTGTTTGAAATTCGGCAACAGCTTCAATTTTCCTAAGGATAAGCAGTGGTGAATGAGCAATGATTATGCACTATTTAATGAGATAGGACTTTTATTAGACTTCACTATTAAAGCTTGCTTTTGTTCATGCCTCAGTTGGCCCTTTATTACCATGTGTTCTTTAGCCTTCTGTCTCTTGATTTCTCGTCTTTCTATTAATCCCATAAGCACAGGAAGTATTGGAAAGTACTAAAACTGAATTGCCTGTAAAACACGACATTGTGTAAAACATCTAAGTTTGCGATCATACTGGATTAAAATGGTCTGAATCAGAAGTAATAAATTGTGTGGCTTTAAATGTTTTGAACTAAAAGAAACCACCACATTTATTGAATTCTCCCACTGTGGGACTAATAAATGATTATCTTATCTTATTTTATTGCCCTGGTAATGTTGGGTAAAAAGACTTATTAGAAATTTACCCTTTGGTGAGTTGGCTTTATCTCACAGTTCAAAAATTATAAATAAATCTAACATATAAACAACATAAATTTAGTCCGAGTGAAATGTCTCTCATCAAGATGTTATTATTTTAACAGAACCACATAAAAAATACATTTGGTTCTGTTAAAACTGTTAAAAAAAAATGGTGAAACTTCTCTTTGTCTTTGCTTAATTGTCTTTTATAAGATCTTACAAGGCTGGATAATACAGAATAGGGAATTTCCATTTATCTTTACATAATCTATACCTAACCTCACAGGTTTTCCATGGGGTTCAGATCAGGGGACTTGGCTGCCATGACTGATGCTTGATTTTTGTGTTCCGTGAACCATTTTTGCGTGGCTCTTGTTCTGTGATGTGGATCTCCTTCCTCCTGAAAGCTCCATTTTTTTTTCTTTTCATTTTATACCAAACCCACAGCAAACTGTTGTCATGTCATTAGGCCATAAAACACAGTTGCCGTCGAGGTCACAGTACCAAACTCCAGCCACTTATATACTTATTTTTTGTGGAAAATTATATATCAAACCTTCCAAATAATCTGTTGAAGTTTCTGTTTAAAGGTAGTTTTGGAGATGGGGTGAACTGAAAATGTTACTTTTTTGTAACTGTAACTCTGACAGTCTTTGAGATTTTTTTTTCTTTTGTTTCCCATGTTGAGCAATGACAACGTCACTCATATGTATCTTTTGTTTCTAAGTATTTCTAGAGAAGCCAACAATTGTGGCACATACTCTTTTTAAAGTAATATTCTTAATGAGGGATGTTTCTCTTAAATGTACTTTAATTACTGGCTGAATCTGGGTGAGTGTAAAGTGAGATTTTGTAAATTTTATGCATTTTCAAGTGGTACCAGTAATTGCAAACTGTACGTTAATGTAAATTATTTTAGCATAGCAATTTCTGTTGCTTAAATTTTTGTGCAGTCTCTTATGTCTTAGTGTTATTTATATTTGTGAGGATTATAAGTACTTTTTCCTGGAGGTTCAGAGCTTTCTGAGCTCAGAACAAACTGTTTATAGTTCTTAATTCTAACATATAGTATAAACAATTTATTTATCTCCATTTTCTGCATTTACAGTGGTTACTGCCCTTAACCAGTAATAGCCTTCAGTGCTCATGGGATTCCCTATTTGTTGTGGATAACTAGTGAAATAAAGAGAGACAGTTACTGAATCTGAGCTCAATTCAGCTCCATTAAACTAATAACGCTGATTTTTTTTCCCCCCTTTGTCACCATTGTGTGTTTTCTGGCTGCAGTACATGAGTAATGTGGACTCGTGGTGTAAGGCCTGTGGAGAGGTGGATTTGCCCTCGGAGCTTCAGGACCTAGAAGATGCCATCCATCATCACCAGGGCCTGTATGAGCATATCACCACTGCCTATTCTGAGGTACAGTACCACCACTAGTTTCACACTGGATGCAACACTTATTTCAAGTTGAAGCAGCTTCCGTTAAGCCGCACCATTTCTGATGAGTTATGTTCCATGAGATATGTACTGGTGGACCTTTTTAAAATCAAGAACTCGTAGTAGGAAAGTGTCTACAAAAGGGGAAGTATAAGGGCAGTAAAAATTTAGGCTTTCTAAGGGAGTGTTCACACTTGGCACTATTAGCCCAATTAAAATGAACCCTGGTGCGATTGCTCCTTCGGTGCAGTTCATATGACCAAATGTGAACGCTGCTCTCCATACTTTGGTGCGCTCTATACACTGGGTCTCGGGCCACTTCCAAATGAACTCTAGTGCAATTTAATTGATGTGTGAATGCAGCATAGAGCAAAGATGTGTAAATGATCCAAACACAGCGAGTGTTTGTGATGGCAGATGGTAAAAATAGCAGCGCATATTAAGATTTCTCATGAGTGTGTTTAGCCCAGCACGCAACTTTGCGAGAGTTCAGTTGCAAAACATCATAAAAACTGTCCAGTCTGTATATGATCTTATTCATGCCCCTTTTTTTTGACTGAAATTTTTGTTCCGTGTTAAGAATGTCAATGAACAGTAAGGGAACCAGGACTAAAATGCAACAACGTATCATTGTCTGCTTTCCTCCGGAATAAGTGAACCAAACTACAAGTTTAAACGCACACTTAGTTGGGCCGTCTTTAATTAAAGTTTAAATGTGTGTTATGAGAAAGTGGGATAGTAAACTGCAGACTGTTTGCTTTGGTTATCCGTGTAAAGTAATGAGTATTATTACCTTGCAAACAATTTGCATCAGTCATATAATTACTGTAGAATCTGGTTTTAACAGCAGGTCACAGCAGGTAAAAAGTGGAATTGTGATTGTATTGAGTATGAACTTCATTCATGCTCGTAAATGGAACTATGTAGTGGGGTGTATGGATTGACCCTGCAGATGTTACTGATACATTTTTTGTTGTGTATTATCTTCAGAGAGAAGTTGTAGGCCTTCTTAAAACTGTGGTAGACTGTGGTGCCTAGCGGTTAAGGCGCTGGACTCTGGACCTGAAGGTCCTGGGTTCAAATCTCACCTCTGCCAAGCTGCCACAGTTGGGTCCTTAATTGCTTAAATTGTAAGAGCATCAAGGGATAAGGGTGTCTGCTAAATTCCGTAATTGTAAAAAATGAACTGGTTATAGTTCCATTTGTGAGTAGTAGCACATGGGTGTCAATTACTGGTATGCACCTTTTAACAACTATATGTTCCGTGGCAGTCTTACTGTAATGTAAATATAGAAAAGTGGATCGTATTGCATCAGAGAGACTGAAAACACTTAAGGAAACCTCAACTGTTATACACATCTTACATCTTGTGTAATTTATGTTAATTCAGAATAATTATAAAAAATAGTAGTGGTGGGACAAACAAAGCAGTATTATATACAATAGGACAGGCACATGCACTTATGAACGCCAAATAGCGGAAAATCATCAACAGAAATCCGAGTAACTCGCACAAAAACGTCTCTAAACACATCAACCGAGTTAGAACAGTCTCTAGGCCACACACATGTACACGAAAGACTTATGCTCTAAACTCGAGCTTCTGCTCTTGGATCCACGACATTATTATCTGAAGTGACGAGACAGATTTTTGTCTTCCCTTAGACACTGCTATAATTTAAGGCCTCGGTCGTTAAAGAGAACGAACGTTGATCAGATGCACATGAAACGGTGCTTACATGTATAGATAGTTCTGTTCGTTCGTTAAACCATATGAAATAAAAAGGCAGGTCAGTTGCACTTAACCTGACTTTACATGATTTTCATTGTGAGCGCTGTCACCTCTAAACAGGTCAGTCAAGATGGCAAAGCCTTACTAGACAAACTTCAGCGACCCCTGACGCCTGGCAGCGCCGATTCCCTGACAGCCTCTGCCAACTACTCGAAAGCCGTGCACCACGTCCTGGATATTATCCACGAGGTGCTGCACCATCAGCGACAGCTGGAAAACATCTGGCAACATCGCAAAGTCCGTCTCCATCAGCGTCTGCAGCTGTGTGTGTTTCAGCAGGACGTCCAGCAGGTAACACACTGTACACATACGCGTGGGCACACAGGAACCAGCAGGTGCTCGAACTCTTACTGGTCGAACACGTTTATTATATGTTTTTAGAGAGGCTTTGTTCGAAAGCCGTGCAGGTGCATGCTCAAGCTAGGGAGTTCCACTCGCTCGTTTCTCTTTTGCACAGCACACTGTTAGAAACCAATAATTATTGTTACGGGATCTCTACCACAAACAATAATGTGGTAGTGAGAAAATAAATCAGCAGTGGAGAAACTAAATCAGAACGACTGGTTTTATGTTTAGAATGACCTTTCTTCCAACATGTTGATCTGCCTGTCAGCATGATATACAGTAAAAAGGCAGTTATTGTCTTCCACAGCTCGATCCAGCTCTCCATCCGGAACAGCATTTAAAGAACTTATTAATAGCTAATTCTTGTGTTTGCAGATAGATTTGCATTCACTGCCTCCATTCTTTACGGAACCCTATGATTGCGGAATCTAGTGCTGTCAACTAGGAGTGTGCGATATATATATATATATATATATAGTCCTCAATAATGGCTTAATTGTTGTTTTAACAATGTGCGAGCTGACTGAGCATGTCACTGACTTAGCAAAAAATAGTACAAAAAAACCCCCACACCTTGTGTGCACATATTTACTGCATCATGGAGCCATGCAGCGTGCTAGTGACGCATATCAATCAAGCCTTTTTTTCATAGAAGCATGTGTCTAAAGTTAAAAATGAGTGAACAATCTGCACCAGGAAACAAAACCCAGACACCACAATCCTCACAGTTTGCATCATTAGATGTAATTGCTCACTCATGCTAACTTGCATGGTGGTGGTTCAGCTTTGCTCAAAAGCTTTTCGCAAATGCAAACTGTCGGAAGTCGGTTGCCCTTAGAAGAAGCTGGATAACTAATTTATTCAACCATCTACCAGCAGACAACCGTGATGTAATATGAAGATTATGACAAATTTAACCATGCAGAACATGAAGTTTATGATGAACTGGGAGTCAGCTGTCCATAATGGGGGTTAAACCAGCCAAAGTACCAGCATAAAAAGACACAGCAACTTTAGTGAAATCAGTCTGTTAAAAAAAGGTATGACACCAAAAGCAACAGATGGCAAGGTATAATGAGTGTTCTAACCAATTATAGTGAGGAAAGACATGGTGAAAAAGAGAGAGAACCCTGCCAAAGTATAGTCTCATTATTGTTATTGGGAGAATCCCTGAAAATTTTGAGATATCATTGTGGCCTAGTGGGTAAGACACTGGACTATGGACCAGAAGGTCCAGGGTTCAAAACCCACCTCTGCCAAGATGCCACAGTTGGGTCCTTGAGCAAGGCCCTTAACCCACAATTGCTTGGACTCAATTGGGTAAGGGTGTCTGCTAAATAACGTAAATGTAAATGTAAATAGCACTCAGCAGTCCATCTGACCCAGAGCAGCTTAAATGTAAAGTGAAACGGCAAACATTATTTACTAAATCCTCGTCGCTTCCCCGTTGCCCATCAAACAAATATGGTCACCCAGGAACCACCGTAATGTTCCCACACTAAGCCACGGCAGGAGCACTTAGGGTTTCTGACTTGCATACCAGGATGATGCCAGCTCTCTCTTTACTATGGGAGATCACATCGAGGATCTCAATCTCAATCTTCTCAGGTTGGGATCAGCGCTGTGGGATTCCAGAGTGGGAAACGGTGAAGCTGCAGGGGCCTGGCGACCTCTCACTCATAACAGAATCAAAGCTGGGTCAAAGCCCGGTCAGAACCCTGAGGGACAGCCTGCCTAAATACGCGAGCGTAATGCGTGTGTGTTTTTGGAATCATTAACTATTTCAAGAATGTGGTATGAAAATAAGCAAGACTGGTTTTGCACAGCTCCAGAGAACGTTTTGGTCTTCACCTACAGATAACCTGCCAGTTACACACCAATCCTTCTAAACCAGTAAATAAAAGATTTTAATAGTTTTAGTATTTTAATTAGTACCTATTGATTAATAACTGTTATTACCTACAACATAAATAAATATGTAGGATCAAGTTATTGAACCGTTAATATAATACAACAGGCAAATGAAAAACAAAATGAGACCATGAGGAAATAAGTACCGTTACGGCACCATCTGGTGGACAAAAGTTGAACTGCTATTCCATTCGAATTTGAACCCTCGTTTTTCCGTACTATTGCACGTGTACAGTACAGGGCAGGGGGTTTTCTAGACTACCCCTTGTACGTAGCTTATCGGGTTTAGACTGACAGGGTTAGTCAAAGTATTTGGAATTATGCTGAGCATTGTGGGAAATGCAGTTTTTGTCGGTAAAGTGGGTTTGATGAGGATAACCATAAGAGCTATAGTTGTCTAACCCAGGGGCGTAGCAGCAAATTCTGGGCCCTGTACACTCTCAATGTCAGTGGGCCCCTAT
>JAUZSU010154525.1:0-14298 GCA_034780255.1 Parotocinclus maculicauda
AAGTATTAAGCAAAGGCTGTGAATACTTATGTAAATATGATTTCTTTGTTTTTTAATTTTAATAAATTTTCAAAACTGTCAAGAAAACTTTTATCACATGGTCATAATGGGGTATTTTGTGTAGAATTTTGAGGAAAGAGATTAATTTAATACAATTTGGAATAAACCTGTAACGTAACAAAATGTGGAAAAAGTGAAGCGCTGTGAATACTTTCCGGATGCACTGTATATACAGTGTTCACTCGTTTATCGCGAGGGTTAAGTTCTAGGACCACTCACGATAAAGAAAAGAAAAAGTAGGGACGCTATATTTATTTAAGTATTTATACACTATTTTAGCCATATAACTTGCAGAACTTTTGGGTGGCATCGTAGGGCTTGAATGAATTCAGTCTATAATGAAACTTTTACAAACAGCGAACATAACACCACGGATAACAACTTGTCATGTCGGCAAGTAGAGACTCAGGCGGGCGATGCTCTAGTCTTACTTCTCGGTACATACCATTTGATGAAGGAGTCTACAGTCCCACGTCTGGAAGATAAACTCTTACACTCCTTTACCCAGATCTGAATTTCACCAGTATTTGGCATCTTGTTGCCTACAACCACAAAATAGACAACACAATGTGCGTCCATAAGCAATTTATAAATAAGCAAAAGCAAATTTATCCATAAGCATAAATAAATTAATAAATTAATAAAAAGCATGGCACTCATGACTGACAGGACAGAGAGCCTGAACCTACTAGATGTCTGCAGAAGGAAGCGCAAAGCTACTCTCATCTCTCCCATCTTTTCCATGTTGTAGGTCATATGCGTTGGACTGGATGGAGTTGAAGTCTGAAATGTTGAATTACAAGGAAAAGAAGCTGATGTACATTGTTGGCAAAAGTGAAAACCAAATGGCTCGGTTAAAAAAAAAATAAATAAATAAATAAATAAATAAATTTACATTTTGCAAACTCCCCAGATCTCAATCCCATTTAGAACCAGTGATCAATCCTCAAAACGAGGATGGACAAAGAAAAACCCAGAAACTGTGATAAACTCCAAGCACTGATTATGCAAGAATGGGTTGTTATCATTAAGATTTTGCCCCAAAGCTGATATCCAGCCTGCTGAGGTGAATTTTTTAAAGAAGGGTCTTTATTTTTTAATAAAAGACATTAAGACTAAACTGGATGTTTAAACTAGTGTAAGATTGACATAAACAGAGGAGGAATATGATCCCAAATCAGCAGTACATATATTATGTATAACAAAATAATGATATATACATATTTTACAATCCTTACTCTTGCTTTAAGTTCGCAGTCCATCATGTGTGTATTATTGATGTCCCACTGTGATAAATCCACATCCACCTCCCCAAGGAAACTGTTTCGCCCAAACATGTCATGATGCCACACAGACAGGTTTAAAGTGTGGACTTTCAGGCTGTCCAGTGGTATCTTATACTGTGTGGAAAAGATGATATATTGGTTTTAGATTTAATTGCATTGAAAATTGATAAGCTCCTGTAACAATGATTAAGTATGTAAATATGTTGTACCCTTAAGATTTCATTATAAGTAGGATTCAAAGTCTTTTTCTTCACTGATGTTTTCTTCTTTCCAAGCTTTGCTTTATCAGGTAAAAGGTAACATTTGACATACCTAAAAAATATCAATCATTGCATTAGTGCACATGAAAACCTGTTCCAAATATGCATAGTCATTAAAACCTCTATGGGTTTTGTTTTATTTTTTTTTTCTGAAGAAAAAATATTGAATCATAAAGACATGACGGCAAAAACCCTTGCAAACATGGGGAGGACAAGCAAACTCAACACAGAAATTATCTAGGCCGCTCCACCTAAGACCTGCTGTGAGGCGACAGTGCTACCTGAGCCACCACGGACCTGTTTTTTTTTTAAATTTCCACCAGAAAATTTATATCAGATTAATTCGACTGTTTGCCAATCGTGTCATCGAGTTGCCTTTTCTGTGGAAACATTTTGTGCGGTGGTGCATTATTATGCTGAAAATAAATGACATTTTCAAATAAATCAATTTTCTATTTATGGAATGAGAAGTGTGTCCAAACTTACAATGTACCTAGTTACTATTGAGGTAATGATTGCCAGCTCACCTGGACCTTTAGCTCACATGCTCATATCATATATGAGAGGTGAGATCTGATTGTTTGCTTCAGGCAGGCATATGTTCACTAGAACAGCAGCACACAGCAGTTTAATCACCTCCGTGGCTGATATACTGTAGATTCTTGATTCATTGCTGAATATTGCTTTTATCCAATCATCCACATTCTAAGATTCTCTTTAGCCCACTTTAATATTGTTTTCCTTTTATATCATGTTGTTAAGACAAAACAACAATGTGTGTAAAATGGCTCCAGAGTGTTTCATGATGCTGATTTTATAAACTCAAAGTTTATGGCTTGCCAAGGGGTGGGGTTAGCAGTAACCCATTACTATTTAAAGTGAGGGGCACTCAAACCAGGTTTTAAGAAAAGAGCTGTTTAGACAAAAGTTCTTTCATGCCTCAAATATGTCAGAGACATCCCAGTGAACTAGAAAAAGATGTTAAATGAAAACGCTATATAATGTGTTAGAATCGTAAGCTTTTGGTATAAAAAATATAAGCATTAATTTACTTTTTTTTTTTTCATCAATAGAATTAACAATAAACCAGTCCCAATAAACCAGTCTTTGTAAAAATTTGGGGTTAATTCAAAATGAAATATCCTATATTTTTCTGAGCAGTGTATATCAGGCCTAAAATCACTCACGGGTCAGAACGGTTCCTCTTGGACTCTGCAGCTGCCAGGTCTCTGCACCGGACTATAAATATGTGTAACTCTTCCAGCTTGTTCACATAGTTTATGGCAAACTGAATGGTTCCTTTGACTTCCACATGGCCAAAGTATGTTCCATACATGTTCAATCTGCTGCCACTGACCTTTAATTTCCAGCACAATCAGTTAACATGATTAACTTTTACAACAATTACAACAAAGAGCAAGACTATTACTAAAATAGCATATGTTAATGTACTATAAAAATGCATCACATACAGACGACAGAGAGGCATGGCCAGATGAAGCACTAAAGTTAGTGTTTGTGCTGCTTTTCCTGCGTCGGTCAGAATAGAAACTGTCCACGGAGAAACAGTCACTTTCTTCACCTACTCCCTACAAAATAAGGAAAAATGGACAACAGTAAACAAGTTAGTAGATATTTACACATGTATTCTGATAAATTTCTTCAGACCACCTCATTACTTAACAGAATTTAGTAAAGGAAAGAGCCTGCTCGCTCTGTAGCCTTAAGACTTAAGGCAGAGGAAATGTTAACAGCTTGTATATTAAAACAGTAAAATCATTTCAGCATTGTTCTTTCATTGTGTCTTCTAGGAAGACTGATCCATTTAATTAGCTGAACTAAAAGTAGTTTATGATAAACATTCATTCTGTACCCTTGCGCAATATTAATAACGACACACTCAGATTATTACCAAGAATTAAAAGTGAGTATATCACAAAAATGTCTGAACATACATTTGATAAACCACCCTAAAATAAACACGCATCTGATTACATGTCTGTAATTTGATCATTATTTATATTATATACAGTATTTGACAAAAATATTTGCTAAGAAGGAGTAACTTCATATGCGTGAATGAAATGATGATATACGTAAGTAATGTTTGTTTTGGGGAAAACTGTACAACTGAAATGAGGCACTGGTTACCCTGTCAGGCCACCTCTAGCCTGGATACAAGCTCAGATTACTTTGGGCATTTGAGTTCTGTATGGTATCCTGTAGCAAATTTGCCTCATCCATCACACCAACATTTGAGGCAGTGTGTCGTTCAACAGCAAGGACAGGATTGAAGCACTCACCACAAGTTCTCACACATGAATAGAATCTGGATTCGTCACCATAGCAGTCCAGGTTTCTCATTCACAAAATCACTTCAGGCGAAAATGGCTGGCTCTCATTGGCAGGACATGTAATGGACAAATTTCCTTATTCTAAGCACTTGTAAATAGTTCAGGTTTAGACAAAGGTGTGAAGTGAAAATTACACCCGTGTCTGGATAACATAACCGTAGAAGCTGCTCATGATTGTCGGTGAATCAATCCTCTCTACTGGTGGTCCATTTGGATAGTCCAGAACCTGTTCAATTTATGTGCTTATCCTCACGGAACCACTGCTCCCAACACCTCCTAACACTTGTCAGAATGACCTAGATTCATCAAAATGAACTTCCTGCTTCTCCCAGTCCAATGATGCACCCCCTCCCAAAGTCTGTCAACTGGACAAAATGTAATTGAGTGCACCGTAGAGGCATGCCTAGCAGTTAATCTCTCACCAAGAGGTAAACTACCCTAAAGTAGCCCATAATAACCTTTCTATGGCAAGACACAGTGTCCCATTAGACATTACATTAGACATTACATATCTGCCTGAGATATAACTGCATGCTGAGATGTGTTATTTTTTTGTTGATGAATATAATATATTATTACAGAATATAAATCTTTCTTGATTAAAACAAAGACCCTTGACTTGCAACAAAAAACTATACTAAATGACCCTTTACCTGCTGCTGCAGAAAGCCAGGAACAGACATGCTCAGTCTCTTCATCTTCTCTGGGTCTAAGACTGGCAGAAGTGTTTGACTAGCTGCAAAAAAAACAATTTAATAACAAACACTGTAAATACAACTGATGTAAAGGCAAAGGGGATAGAAATATAAAAAGTGTTGACATGTTTAGTGTTAACACAAATGCATATAAACCAAAATATGTTCAACCACTTCCTTGTACCTTTTTTCTAGATATTATCAGGACATTAAAATAAAACTTTAAGTACTCTGTGACCACTACCACATTTTTTGTCAGATAGTTTTTTACAGTAGCAGTTTTTCTTATAATATGAAAACAGATGAACAAAGAAAAAAAGATTATGTGTAGCTGCTATTACTTACAGCTCATTTGGTGATTAAGGACATCTTATGGTAAATAAATACATGTATTGCAAACAGAACTGTTTATTTAAAATTAGGAAGTGACTAAGCCAAATACATACCATCATCCAAGCCACTCATTGGATCAGTTTTCCAACTTTCATCTCCTTGGTGTTAAAAATAAAAGTTATAACAAAGCAGAATAAAAAGCGAATAACAAAAATAGCATAAATAATGATAAACATAACTTCCAAAGTACATTTTACATTTAAATCTTTGCATGTTCGATAGGACATTAATTTAAAACTCATAAATAAATCAGTGCAACCATTCATGAAAATATGCCAGCTTTCAGGAGGAGGTACTCACTTGAGGGCTGAGATGCAAGGTCTTCTAGGCTCTTGGAAATAGAAATTGGTCTTATGGCCAATTGCTTCTGCCTTCTTACAGGGCTAGGATACTTGGTGTTATCTACAAAAATATTTTTTTAATTAGATCATGAATTCACAATTTTACATATTCAATTCTAAACCTGAGGAAAAAGTCTGAACCTGTGTTTTCACAATACACTACAAAAAAAAAAAAAAAAAAAAAAAACAATGGAGCAACACTCCCTCATGGGATTAGAACGTGAAAGCATTTGTGAAAGCACAATACTCATTCAGCTGGCAGAAACCAGTCGTACTAAATTTGTGCAATAGAAAAACTGGACTTCTTTAAGTACAACCCCAAAACTGAGGAACGTCGGGACAGAACTGAAAAAGCAAATTTTAAAAATGCAGTGTTCCTTACAGTTACTTTTATTTCATTCCAGACAGTAAGAACCATAGATGTGCCATGTTTTATTTGGTCAACTTTGATTCATTTGTTAATGCACATCCATTCCAGCATTTCAAGTTTCTGTAACACATTCCCAAAAACGTTGGCATAAGGGAAATTTATAGCTAGTAATAAAAAAATGTGATTAAATGTGATTTCAAACAGGTTATTATGTCAAATGATGATAGTCATGATTTGGTACAAATGCAGTATTCATGAAGGCTGAGCCTTTAAGAAGCAAAGTATATAGAGGATCTCTAGTTTGTCAACAAATACATGCAAAAATTATTGAAAACTGTATCTTGAATCTCTTAAGAGCCGCCATTAATTAATAGCTGATGTAACCACATGGGCAAGGGATTCATTCTGAAAACTTCTCATTTAATTCCATCGTGTATTGTGGTCAGGCAAATCAGTTTTGCAGATCTTATTAGGAAGAAATGGGTACGGTGGGTTCCAGACCAGTAAAAAAAGAACCAAGTTCAAAAGCCAGGGTCTATAAAGGTATGGGGTTACCAGTGCTCTCGGCAAATGTCTTAATGGCAGCATTAATGCAAAAAGGACTTGGGGAAACATAAGATCGCATAAGACCACTTTTTCCCCCCATGCAAATGCTGGAATGGATGTTTATTAACACATGAAACGTAAATTATAAGACAAACCAATATCTTCATGTTTTTACAAAATGTACACTATCTACAATTAAATAAAAGTAATTCAGGTTAAATAAAAAAGGCTGAAAGTCATACAGCCTTAATAAAAACTATATAGAGTAAATCCGGTATCACCGTTACCTTTGATAAACAGATACAAATATTATTCAGGACATCAAACTTCCTTACAGTATTGTTACAGAAAAACACAACACAATAATTAGGTTTCACCTTCCAATAAAATCAGTGAAGAACTGATTCATCTACATTTAACATGATGCATACTTTAAGGCAAGGTCTTGTGATAAACCTTGATTTTACTACAACCAGAATGCCTGATGGGTAATTCATAAAATTGTTACTCCTGATGCCTGACTGACTTGAGAAAGGGTTGAGGCAAGGAACTGCTAGAACTCCTTGTGTTGGCCTGGCTATCTGGTTACATACGTAGGCTAAGCTAAACATACATGATTCTAATAGCTCAGTTAAAGAAAATACTTGGTTAGACTGGGCCTGCTCTGCAAGTCTTATATTTTGTCTTTCAAGCACTGTTCATTTTCTTTTACAATACTTTATACACATAACCAATGTTATAAACACTGAGAACTGACCTTGAGTACGAGCTGGATAATTGATATTACCTATGCTGACATTTCCTGGAGACTTTCTGATGTGTGATGAAGAATGTGGGGATCTGAGCTGGTTCTGCTCAGATGCATTTCCTGAAGGAGATACGAGGCTCTGCTCCATCCGTTTAGTCAGATCATTCCCATCACTGAATGGACTAGATTCTTCTGAGTGTGACCATCCATGTGGATACCTTGTTCGATTTTTGGTAGTCAGCATGTGTTCAAGAGATTCTACTTTGATCTTTTTTACAGGAGTGATATCTATGTTAAATGCTCTCATTGGGGAAGACACCATTCTAGATTCTGTGATTGGATATAACTCTCTAGGTGGCACCTTAGGCATTTGTCTGGGGCTGAGGGTTCTGGGTTGCACTGAGACTCTGAGGTCTTTGCTATCCTGTATACCCAAGCTGGTAGTTTGAACAAGAGATGATCTGGGACCCTGGTTGCTTTTATCTAAAGTCGGATTGTTTGGTCTTAGTGGATATATATCGTGGGAGATGCAAGGAATTCTATTTGGTTCATCTAAGGTCACTATGGTAGGATTTTGACTGCCCTTACCCTTTGAAAATGCAGTCATCTCATTAACCTCTCTGCTTAGAGGGCTTTTTATCCCTAGCCCTGTCACTGTATTTGGATTGGCAGAAGTCTCATCCACTGGGGACAGGTTGATACCTTTTTGAGAACAGTCCCTTGGAGATACCACAGTATTGATGCCTGGTAAGCACTCGTAAGTACTAATCATTATTTTAGGGCAATTGTTGTCCCAGAAAGACCCTACATTGCTGACAGTGGGAGGCTCAGTGTCCTGGTCAACAAGGGTCTTTCTGACTGGTGGCACAGGGGGAAGAATTTCATCCAGTCTGTGTATCTGCTTATCATCAATATGATCTGCTGGTGAAGTTTGTGACTCCTCAGCTGTTATTTTTTCAGTGTGCAGTCCATGTTCCCCTGGTTTCTGAATGGCATCGACATGGCATTCCTCAAGTGATGATGAAAAACTGAATCCATAACCTGTTTTACTATATGATTTAGGAAAATCTTTGTATGACCCACACATATCTTCTGAACTTTCAATCTCAACTTCATTTCCACTGAATTTAGGCATCCCAGTATGCCTCATGTCCGAGCCCTGTTTGACACTCAGAATTTTGGGACCTTTGTTCCCCTTCTCCCAAAAAGACCTCAGGCTTGCCATACGATTTTGTGATTTCTCATCATGGCCTGGATATGTTGTTTGCTGAATGTCCTCACCGGCTGTGTTGTCCAATGTATCCTCTGTAATAAAAAGTAATGGTAATTCCTTATGCTCCTCTGTTGCGTTGTTTTGGTTTGAAGTAGAACTTTGCACATCATTCATGCCATCGACCTCAACCTGGAATCCTGAAGCTATGCTGCATTCTTCATCATCATTTGGACACATCACGTTCTCTTTGATTAGCACATTTTCAGGACTTTCGACTTTTGGCTGCTGTTTTGAAAACAGTGCCAGCAGGCCTCTTCTAGGTCTTGGGGATGGCTTTATTTTTATTTCTGCTGGTGCTGGAGGTGTATTTTCTTTCTCTGGAGATTTTCTCAGACTTATTAGACCTTCCTTGTTCTGCTCCTCTGAATCCACAAGTTTCTCTCTTTGTTTGTTATTGTCTCCAGAACTCTTTTCACACCACCCAAGTACCTTATTAATAGAACTTTGGTCGTCCTCTGGTAATGAGCCCTCAGGGCTTAGGTGAACATTCTTACCTTGTTCTATAAACAAACCATGCGGCTCAGACACCTGTGAGGAACATGGCTGAGCATGATCCTCATCATGATCTGCAGAAGAGACAGGGGTCAGAACTTAAACACATACTTTAAGCTCAGCAGTGAAGAGCTAATAAAGGATTTAGTTTTCAATCATCTCTGTGCTAATAAGTTAGATCTGTAAAGCTTGTGAGGTAATTTACATTTTCTTAAAGTTTTATAAAACCGTATACAAACAAACATACTTCAATCATTTACTAGCATTAAACCAAATAACCAACCATTCCAAACAACAGAAGCACATTCCTTGCAGTGCCCAATTACCAATCACCATTTGGAAATATTATACATGCATAATCAGTATTATGCATGTATGCATGATGCATGTGACAGCAAAGAGCAATAGCATGTAGATTAAAGGAGCAAGTTTAACACTGAGCCTGGGTGTGAAGGAAATTTATTGCTCATTTTTGCGGTCTCAACCACGTCTGGCTCCCCCTTCTGGTCAAAAGGCATTCCTGGCCAAATAAACCTTGAGCTCCTTAATCTCAGCCGTGCTCCAGTAACAGGGAAATTGACAGATAATAATGAGATGGAAATAAATAAATAGATAAATAAAGTAATTTTTTTTATGTTGAGTGACTGACCTTACAGACCTTCCTCAACAACGCTGTGTGCTGGGCTAAACATGCTCAGGGAATTTCTTAATATGTACTGGTATTTTTACCAGCTGATACCTCACACAAGAGTTCCTACAATATAATCCCTTCCTTATGCACAATAAAGAATGTGTGCTGCAAGAAGACGGCGGTAGTGACGTTTAAAGGCCAACTGTAAATCATCTAACTCAAACAAGCAGGAATGCTTGAGTATTCTGTCCTATGGAATAAAAGCACAGTTCTTTACCATTGCCAGAATTACGTGTGTGAGATATATCAAGATACATATGTTTTATCAAGCAGACCCATCTATCTAGGTCTCAGTATGCTTGTTTAACAAAAAAAAAATTATACCAGGGTTAATTTTAATCAAACCTGCTAAGCGTGAACATACCCTAAAATTGCCTTCGTTTTTTAAGTCATATATATTGCTCACAAAAATTAGGGGATATCTCATCCCAGGTTTTATGAGTATTGTATGTACCATATATTAAGGAATAAGTATTATTTTTATTTAGTGTATAGACTACAAAATGCAAGCTTTTGTATTGTTTGTGCTTTCAGAAAATAAAAACTATTTTTAACCCAAAGTCTAATTATAACAATTTTAATTTTGAACCAATAGCACGGATTCTGTAATGTATTGATAACAGAGAAGTAGTAACATAATACTGACTTGCTCTGATTACATGTTCAGAGAATGATTTGCTAAATTCTTTATTTTATAATTTATTAAATTACATTTATTAATTAGAGATTTAAATCATTTAAATCATGATCCACAAGACTGATTTAACATGGCAGGTATTACAAACAACATGCTCCTGAAATCAGTTAGCTGAAGTGTAAATAAGTGTTGTTGCATAACCTACAAAACATGTTAGAAGCTGTCCCACGGTATTTCCTAAGATTATATCTTTTTCAGAGAAAGAAATAATACCAGTGCTAACCTAGAATATGCATTTATGTGGAAAATATCTTTAGAGATAAACATTCCAGCAGTGTATGTTCCGTATAGTCCGGTCATGCATGGCAGCTTATAGCTTTGGTCAACATAATCCCTTCTATACTCAGTAGATTTCATATGACTGTGGTTCTTAAACAACTTTAAAGACTGCCAGTTTTATTTTAATGGTCAAACTGAACATAAAGACATCCATTTCACCTGCTATTGAAAGCTAGTGTCTTTGTATACCCGTTTCAGCTGCTGAACCAAAAATGTCAAGCATATAAGAAATACTCTGTTCTTTTATATAGTTTTCTCTACAATGATAATAAAGAGTTGAGGTCAAATAGAATAAATACTTAGAAATATTTTCCCACTTTTAGTTTGAAATAAAGTTGCACAAGACAGCAAGTAGTCATGCAAAGCATGAAGGGCATGCCTAAGATAAAGAGCCATCACCAAAAGCTGCAACAGGTTCACATGCAGCACTGAATGGAGATTAGTCAATCAGACTTACTGTTTGTGCAAGGAAAACACACTGTATGATCTTCTCATCAGCGACTCCAGTAAAGACATGACATACAATCATTACGCACTCATACCACAACATAACAAAAAAAGTGCTATTTTTAAATGTTTGGTTTCTACACAGACATCTGTCCAACTAGAATGCAAAGAGTGCTACGAAAAAATAAATATCAATCAAAGATATCAATCAGGCGAACCAGTAATTTGAGCATCTGAAGGACCACATCACTACTAATAATCGTTTGAGATACTTTCTGGGTGGCCAGTAGTTCTGGTCTCAAGTATGAATTATCGCAACACATATTAGGTATGTTAAAGAAGTCAGTGAGGTTCTCACCCTCAGCAGGTGACAGTGGTGACTCCTCGTGACTCTGGTGTGAATCCAGAGTTATCTGTGGTACCTTTGTAGCATTTTCACTAGTGTATTTCTGTCCATTCATCCCTTTCGTGGACTCGGACGGCTTGCTGTTGAAAGGATTCAGTCTAGGCTAAAATAAGTCATTTTAGTTAGTACACAGGTTGATGTTTTATAAACGTTTGCACATTCCTAGTCATATGAGGTTAGATTTAATTGTTTATCCAACCATTAAAGTGAACTGTGTTCTGTTTAACTGCCCCAAATTATGCACAAGCTGTACAGTTTTAGGTTTACACAAACATCTGGATAATTAACGGAAATGTGATCCATGTACCTTGAACTGAGAGTACGCAGACGGTTTGTTTTCTGCCGTGTGCCATTGATCCTCCCTGTTAATGTCGCCTATGGCTCTGCAATATAATGATACAATATTGATATTACAGCGCGAGTCAAAAGGCACAGAACACCTTTTTTATTTCAGAAACGAAAGGGGAAATGACATATCTCAATACCCCAGCAAGTAATGGGTAATATGGGAAAGAATTTCAAAGCGTAAACAATTAGTTCTCAAATGCTTATTGAGTGTTGTTAAAAAGAAAGATGGTAAACATGCCTCTGTCACAACGTCTTTGGAACACGTTGCAGGCATCAAATGCAAAAAGAATATATTGTTGAATACAGGTTGGAAAGGATTTGCGAAATCATGTTCTGTGTTTATTTATGTTGTACACAACGTCCCAACTTCATTGGAATTGCATTATTTTAAAATGGGTGTTTACATGTTTTTCACAGTATTTTCAGTATTTAAACTGCAGATAAAGTCTATCAAGTACCTTGATCATCATGATATAGTATTGTATTACAAATTGTAATGACTGAATTATACATTTTGTATTGTAATAGGTTGTTATTAAACATTGTAGCTGTTTTTACAGTGTGCACCTGGAGCCACCAAAGTAGTTTTACACTGTCATGGGAAGGAGAGAAGTTCCAACATGAAGAAAAGCTGAAGTAGATTAAATGCCTACTATGTCACATCCCAAGTGTGACCCATGGGAAAAGTAATTGTGTAACTCATGTGTTCTTTAGCAACCCATCAAAGGAACATAAAAAAAAAGTTATTTGCAAAAAGTGTACCTGTTATCTTCTTGTATTATTCCAGATAATTCTGGTGGGACAAATACATCTTTGGTCTCATTTCTTAAAAAGCTAGGTTTCTCTGGCCAGATCTGTGTGACTTCCACTGAAACACATTGAAGAACATGAGTAAAACAGAAGGTGTGTGTATGCTTACACTCTTGTGTACACACACACACACAAAATAGTCACATCCTACAGATGCAATTCCCATACAATGAACAAATTTCCAAAAAGTGCAATCCTTATTTCATAATTGTTCATCTCTTCACATACATATACAGTATTTACACTGATGTCTTACCCAATTTATTCATTTATATTATATTTGAAAAATGCAATGTTAAAAATATTATAAAGCATAGATGTAAAAGGGACATGACAAACAATAGGTACAGGCATAAACATGGTAGTAAATATTAATAAAATTTGTGTTTCCGTCTGTGAAACCAAATGCATGATCACATTCAAGTGTAAATCGTAAAGCCAAAGACTGTACACTTGATTCTGGAATGTGACTGCAGGGATTCACTCCCATCCGGCCACAAAAGCATTAAGGAGCTCAGACACTGACATTAGGAAAGAAGGCCTGGCACTCTGTGTTGTAATTAATGTGTTGAACAGTTTGAGGGTATGGCTATCTTACACAACATTTCTTTACCTACCTCACACTGTACATGAGGGCACTGACATTCTATGACAGATAATGAAAATTTTCTACAGTTAGATTATAGACAGTAGTCTTTCACAGTTGACATCATCATAGATAATTTATTTTTTCTGCCATATGGTAAGTACAAATTAGGGTCTCAGACTGCCAGATGCTGAAAGCCATCACTAAATTCACAAGTGCTCCCTGTTTTACGATGGCGATACGTTCAGACAAAGCTGAATTTAACCCAGGAGTTAATTATATACTTTATATATCATAGAGCAGCCTACTTTATACATGCTTAAAACAAGTGCATTAAACTTGTTTTATTTATTAATGTAAAGCTGCTTTGTGACAATGTCTAATGTAGAAAAGTGCTATACAAATCAAATTGAATTGAACTACAGTTGGGCAAAATCCTTAACATAAAGCTTATTTTAAAATAAAATATTGATAGGTCAGTTATTGAATAAGGTATTAAAAGTAAAAAACAAAACCGCAATTATTACAAACAATTATTGTCACAACCACAGCTTTTCCTCACAACATTTCCCTGCACCCATCACTCCTGCTACATGACTCCCAGTCACAGAGTTCCTTATTTAGGACAGTAGAGTTCAGTAGAGTATCGTACTGCGTACCACTTGCATAGGGAAAAAACGAAATTCAAAAATCGGTTTCTGCTGAATATGTATTCATGTTTACTAGCCAACTGTCATCATAAAGTCAAAAAATCGTTACTTTGGCCATCGTACAATGGGAAGTACCTGACCAATTACACATGCTAATCTCAGATGTGTGAAGGACTTTGGCCATGAAAACACAGTTCATGGTTTTTTCCATTACAAACAGACTTGTTCTGTCACTCTGTAAGCTTGAGTGAAAAGAAAAGGGACCCATTCTCCATGGGCGGCATGAATGTTACCTATAATAAATATATTATTTTACTTAATTATAATGTAAAATAAGTCAAAGGTAGATTTAAGATAAGATATCGCATTCCGGTGTGATCCATTGATGGTGGGATGGGGGGGGATCCTCCGCTCCGAGAGAAGAGACCGGAGCACCTCAGAGAAAAACAAAAAAAAGTGCAGTAAACATTTGGAAATACTATTTAAAAACCTGAGTAAATAAATATGTTTTTAATTGAGATTTGAACATTGAGACTGTGTCCGAGGCCCGAACAGAAGCAGGAAGA
>JAUZSU010154536.1:0-14298 GCA_034780255.1 Parotocinclus maculicauda
AGCTGCTGAATGGAACTAAAAAAGTAACTTGTAATCTAACTTAGTTACTTTTAAACTCAAGTAATCAGTAAAGTAACAAAGTTACTTTTTTAAGGAGTAATCAGTAATCAGTAATCAGATTACTTTTTTGCAGTAACTATACCATCACTGGCCCCTACACAAACAGACAAAAGCACATAACAAAAACAAACACCATGACACGAGACATCTGAAATAACTAGTGTAATAAAGTATTTTTCTTCAGCTGGGTCTGGGCAATTGATCAGGATTGCAAAGAAAATTGCTTCCAACTACATACAGTATAAATTCTTGAGGAAAAGCCCTTGGCTAGACAAATGGCTCACCTTCCAGTATGACAAAAAAAAGCATTAACAAGTATAGGGAGGTAAAATGTCATTGAATGGCCAGATCAAAGCTCTAACCTAAACCTGTGGATGGACTTGAAGAGAACAGTTCATTGCCACTTGACCATGAAGCCACTTAACTTGTAATCAAAACAAATAAATGGAAAACAATAGTTTTCTCTTTTTTATATTTTTTTATTTAACTGTTGGCTTTAAAAATATACAAATATGGTTTTGATTTAAGGCTGTAATATAAAACAGTGTATATTATGTGAGTATGATGATTATTTATAGGCACTTAAGAGCCATCTTTATTGGCTAATTTTTTATATTTAGAATTTAGGCATAACAGTATGTCCTCCAAGCCAGATTGCATCCCAGACTGTTTAATCCTGCACGTAGTCTCCACCACCTTATGAAAGAATCATCTGTTATTATACAACAGCTCAGGTCAGAACCCAAACTAAACATTTTCTAAAACATTTCTACATTACGACAGACATGGATTCATACAGTAGTGTTTATATTTGTGTGTTTCCTTTAAGACAAAACACATACGTTTACATAGCTATGGGTTGAAATCAACGTGATGGGCATGCTAATAGCTAAGCACAATTTCTTTAGTGTAAATATTGGGTTTTTGAAAAGAAATTTGATCCTAGCTTATACAGTGCATGTCTTCAATTACTTTTTTTTATTCTGTACTTTCATATACAGTATGTGTTTAGACAAAAAAAGAAAGAGATGGGTACCATTTAAACCACCACATAAAAAGTCAACTTGGGCGCATTAATATTTAAAAGCATTTGTTTTGATAAATACAGTCATCTCATATATCAAGGGAAATGTGGGTATTTATCCAGGCTCTGTTTACAGTCTGTCAAAATATGTAACACACAATATATGCAGGCACTTACGGTTGAGCAGCGGGTAAGATGGTAGAGAAAAAAACTACCGGTAATGTGCCTTCTGCTATCTAGCTCATTCTATCTGGTTCTGATTATGGACAAAATTTCCAAATATTTTAATCCATTCAATCATATTATTTAATACATAAATTTGTGAATATGTGAAATCACATTTGCTGTGATATTTTTGTTAAGGCAAATAATCTTGTAGAACATAAGCGTTTCCTCTGATTGTTCAGCAGCAATGTAACTTAGAATTCCCCTTTGCTCTCAATTGACCCAATCTCTCCATGCAAAATCGAGACACAAAGCAAATGCGTGATTAGCGTGTGTGGCCCAGATCAGAGTAATGTGACTGAGCTGGAACCACATTTCCAATAAAGCAGAGTTTGCCTCTGTGAACGGATGCACATGAGCTAAATGTCAAAGGGAATATTGGGAACATAGCTTAAGAACTCTGCTGACTGAGGCCTTTGATCTGCTGATCCTCTACTGATCCCAGACTGACAGAGCTCCTTATAAACTATGGCTGACATTTGACCCTGAAAGGGGAAGCTTTCAGTCTTCTTTGGCACCTCAGCTTCTCTCTCACCTGTCCGGACTACTTAAGCTGCAGATAAGAGGGATCACTCAAAAAAGCACTAGCCACCATCATGATGGGTCACAGTAAAACAAACAGTAATACAGACAGGAAAAAGTTCACTCTGTTGCTAGTTTATTTCTCAGATTTGTAAACTTGTACCATGGATGTATTACAAGTAAGGAATAAACTGAGATTGATAATGTGGTAATGTGGAAACTGCTGATCTACTGGGACTTACTCGCAAAGCCATCTCTAGGACTTACAGAAAACAGCCCGAAAAATATCCAGTAAGCAGCAGTTCTTTGAGCAAAAATGCCTTGCTGGGGCTAAAAAGCCAAATAAGAATGGTCATACTGGCTGACATAAACACAATAGTAACACAAATAAACAATACATTGAAGCAGATGGGCTACTGCAGCAGAAGATCACACATGTCACTCCTGTCAGCTAAGAAAAGGGAACTCACTCAAAAAATATATGGGTATCACTGACTTTATTTTTATATTAACCATGTTATAAAACAATTTACTTAAAATTAAACGTATACCTCGGAATTATTTGCAGTGTCGCATAGATATCATGGACCAGAAAACGCATGTATATATGGGCAATGAAGGTTGCCAGTTGCAGTGACCTGACAGCATGCTTGACCTCGCAGTGATAAATGCACATCACACAATAGGTACATGATATTCATGGTATCCACAGAGAGAAGAGGGAAGTAGGAGTTCCAGCACAGCTTGTTGATGTGAGGGTTGGTGCTTTTAATGCACTGTGTCAGTACCTAGCGCTAAATGGGTCACAGCGGGGGCACCAGTCAGTGAGTAGGTTTGCCTTATGAAAAAATATTGTTGATCTAGTGAATCATCGCAACAGACCTGCAGAAAATTCCCAGACCACATTTACACTTGGTCTTTTTATGTGTCTTTTATCTGGCTTGTATATGGATAACATTTTATTCACCTGTACGTACACTTAATAGACGAATGCACTTACAGTCAACCAGACTGAAATGGTTGTATCCTGAGAAATATGCAGTTTAGTGAAACAACCCAGCACAATGGGTTCTGAAATAGCTTGGACATATTGTTCTTTTTCTTATGGCAAACACTGTTCATTTTTATGAAAGACTTTTTGCGGCATCATTTTACACCAGCTGACTGCTGGGGCAAGCCCTGTGCACCCTATTCATCAAATACTGACTTCCCTCTGATGTCCACAGCCTATTCAGGCTGTGCTTACATCTGCTACACTAACCATAAACCTAATTCAGACCATAAAATGGAGGTCTTCTAGTTTTAACCTGCATTTCTTTCCAGGGGGTATGGGAACCAATCCAAAATCGTAACATATTTCCAACAAGAGCGAAAAACCTACTCACACACACACTCCTGACATTTGGTAGTGCTCAGCTGGTAAAACTGCCCAGAGCATAGTGGCCTGTTTCCTGTTTCTTTAGAAGAGGGGAAAAACTGTACAACAGTATGTGCGTGCACACACGCGCGCGCACACAATCAATGCAGGACTAGTCAAGTATATGTGACTGTAACTGTGCACCTTTGTGTGTCTTTGTGGGTGTGTACAGTCACATATATGTGGCTAGACGTCTGCTAACAATTAGCAGTCCTCAAACTCTGTCTTGACTTTAATTAGTATATTTTAACAACTATAGTAGTTAAAGAAAAATGTTTACAACTGCTGAATGTGCTTTAAAAAGAAATGCATACACTCCATCTCAAGGATACATCCATTGTATGTAATGTTTATGATCATTACTAATAGATGGTAAAACTTCTAAGCTTTATGTATACATGCCTGTGTTACACGACCACCTGTGTCAAGATTTCTGGTGGTTGGTCCACTTAGATGTCACAACCACGTCTGTTCTGCACTCCAGTTTCCAACGTGCTTCACTCCTGCCACATCATCTCTCAGATCACGCATTCCGTCACTGATTACATGATTCTTATTTGATTGTTATTATCACAATTATTTAAACACTGCACGTGTTTTTGTTTGTATAATCATAACTGGACTGCATACATAGGGTCTTTCTTCACCCTGATTGTTTATCTTGCGTATGAAAGTAGCACCATTTCCTTGCTTTGCATCTCAAACTCTCTGTCAAGTTGCCACACACACACACACACACACACACACACACAGTGTATATCTAGTGAGATTAGCAAGTTGCTTCTCATGACGATACTAAGGCTGTTGTGTCTGGTCATGCCAGGCAGGTTGAACAAACAAGTGCAACCACATACGTAGGCTGGGATAATTCTGTTAAAACAGGATTTGTGCATGTGTGTGTATGTTTCCGGTCAGCCGTCCTTGGATAACAGAATGATGCATCACTCCTGCTTTGTGATCAGCAGTGACATAACTGCTACAGGTGTGCTGGTGTGTGTATGTGTGTGTATAGCCTTGATCTTGAGCTGTCGCCTTCGTAAACACACTCTTGACTCAGCCTGCCTTGTAATTATAACAGCAAGAGAACACCATTTACTTAAGGAAGGAAGTTCATGAACACACACACACACTCACACACAAGCATGTGCAGACATTCTCGCCGATACATGCATGCTTTAGATTAATCTTCTGACTGAATTTACCCCACTGGCCATAGCGTCTCTAGTTCCAATAGCCTATGTCCATTCAGGTCTCTCTCTCGCTTTCTCTGCCACACATCGGTTGGATTCAGTGTTTTTCTGCTCTCTCATCCTTCACTCATTGAAAGGCTGATTGAAAATGTTTTTCATTAAAACACAAAAACTTGAAGCCCACCCATATGCTGACAGAGACACAGATTTCCCTGAAGATAAGAATGAAAACTGGCTTACTGGGGAAAGGATTAAATCTACTGCCTATGATAAAATACGTACTGTAGGCTTGTATGAGTTGTGGGTCAGTTGTGGTACACTGACTGCACATGTATGTCTGTTTGTAAAACAAATAAATTGACACCGCATTATTTACATTGCAAAAAACACATTCTGAATAAAAAAATACAGGCTTGTTATGACTATTTTTATAAGTGAATGTGTTTGATGTATAATTAAGAATCTGGACTAAAATGGCTTTAAAGAGTATTTGTTTTAATTATGGTTTGATAAAAAAGGTTCAACTTAAACTCACTTTCAGGAGTGCTTATTTTTTCGAGCAGACCAATACATTATGGCATCATAATAAACAAGACAATGTAATAAGAATACTATTTATGGATACCACAACACAATAAGGGAGGCTTGAGAAAAGAAAAAAAATAATGGCACAATAAGTCATTTAAAAAGCACAATAAGTCATTTTAGGTATATCAGTTGTCAGTCTTTTTTTAACAAATGGTGCAAAGTTATGAGGTCAACATGTTTATGTACACAATGGAGGACACAGCAGAGGAGAACTTCAGTGTTGCATCATTAACTACCAACTAAGTGAACTTAATATCTTATCTTACTACAGCGTTAGTACTGTATTGTTAATGGGTGATTACCAGTCCAAATTCCAACATTTCACCAATATCTGTGGTAATTACAACAAGATTGAGGGATGCCATTCTTCTCTACCCTGCTGATTCAATCGAAATTAACAGTACCTGAACTCTGCCCAGTAAGGTGATTAACGTTAACATTAACACATACACTACCACTCAAAAGTTTGGGATCACTTGCAAATTTCCCTATTTTTGAAAGAAAAACACATTTTCATGCAATTCACAAACAATATTGTACATTTCACAATTTATGTAAGTGTATCAGATGATGTTTAAAAAATAAAAATGTTTGTATTAAAGACTCTATATTTGTGTAGTGGCTTATTTTCCATATAGCCCTGTTATCAGCAATTCTCAGTCCTCTGCCTAAATGTCCTGGTATGGCCGCCAATCCAAGTCAAGGATGTTATTGGGCTAGTTAGTTGTTAGTACTCCCTTGCTCAATTGTGCTGCACATCTGAAACCCGTTATACCACTAAGTGAGCAGAAAAGGGAGCCCAACATCCTAGGTCAGTTTAGTATCTGAAGCATCAGCAGTTGTTGGCTTGCTTACAGGCTCAAAATGGCCAGAAAGAAAGAACTTTCTTTAGAGACCCGTCAGTCCATTGCTGTGCTAAGGAAGGAAGGCTACTCAATGCAAGATATTTCCAAGAAACTGAAAATATCCTACCATGTTGTTAACTACTCCCTTCAAAGAGTGAGACAAACTGGCTCTAACAAGGACAGAAAAAGGAGTGGGAGGCCCCGATGCACAACTGTACAAGAAGATAAATATCTTAGGGTGTGCAGTTTGAGAGAAAGACGCCTCACAGGCTGTCAATTGACAGCTGCATTAAATGCAACTCGTCAAACACCAGTGTCAGTATCAACTGTCAAGAAGCAACCTGAGGATGCTGAACTTCATGGCAGAAATGCCAAGAAAAAGCCATACCTCACACTGACCAATAAAAAGAAAAGACTGAGATGGGCCAACATGGGCAGCATTTTGCAACACAATGCCATACCCTGTGGACAGCGCTTGATTGGGGCCAATTTCATCCAGCAACAGGACAATGACCCCAAACACACATCCAATTTGTGTCTGCAATATTTAAGAACTAATGAGAGAGTGTGAATTCTGACTGTAATGGAGAAGCCAGCACAGTCTCCGGATCTGAACCCTATTGAGCTGTTGTGGGAGCAACTTGACCGTATGGTACGGAAGAAGACTGCATTAAGCCAATCCATGTTGTGGGGTAAAATCACATCAGATTACCTAGAAAAATTGACAGCTAGAATGCCTAGAGTCTGCCAGGCAGTTATTTCATGATCTTAAGTGTTTTGCCATTGAAACCAAGAAAAATTCAATGTGATGCCAAACTTTTGAGCGGTGGTGTATATGAATAAAAATGTATGTACAAATGTACAAATGTATGTTGTAATACAACTTGTAAATTGGTTATTTGTGTTTTATATTACCTAAGTAGTCTTCTCACCAGTGGTAATGCTGTTCCAAAACTGCAACAAAAACCTTACCCACACACATATCATTTTATTAGGTACACTGTCTTGTTTCTACAGTGACATTGTGAATTGTCTTCACTGACAATTTGATCAGTTCAGTTTACCATATAGAGGTACTACAAACTGTAGTCCATATTTTGTATGAGTGTATGTGCCCTACTATAGCCTGCCTTGCACCCTATGCTGCCGGCTAAAGGATAAAGTGGGTTACATAGTGAATGAATATCTGTCTCTCACCACCTCCGAAAGTGATTTAAGTGATTTGATAATTTTACTGTGTATCTTTGGTGTGTTTATACCTGATTTTTCATGCGGTATAGTCAAATCCATACATGCTTAGATCACTCAAAGCACATGTTAATGCGTTCCAACTGAAACATCCTGTTTCAGACTGTACTTTCATTTGACTGCTATGGATTTTAGACAAATCACAAGCTTCTGCTGCCATTGTTGCAGCACTGTTTAATATTCATATCCAAACAATGTCATATAGATATTCTACATGTGCCTGGCAAGAAATTACAGCAGACATTTTACCCTGAGCCCTAGTGAGACATAAACAATGAAGACGAATCAAGATAACTTGCTATCATTTGCTCTGATACAAACAAAATTTCAGAATGCAGAATACCAAAAGTTGTAAGATCTGGAAGAAGCTGACCATGGTGAGATAAAACTATTAAGTTATCTTTCCATGACACATTATTGTCCCAATTTTGAAGAGAGGAGATTCGCTGAATAGCTGCACGACGATATACTGTAAGTTGAACTGTAAAAATGCTGGCTGGGTGACTGATAGATGCAAGTTTAATTAGGATTGTATGATGTAGTTTATACATTGATTATTATATTATACATTGACATTACATACATATAATATTGGTCATTCAGAGATAATACTGATGATGCAATCTTTGCCCAGAGTTGTATCAAAGGCATCATCAAACATCATTTTTATTTTCAGCATCTTAAATTAGTTAGTTCAACTCTTTCCTTGTGTGAACCAGTTTGGACGTAGTGTAGTGATAGGCAGGGGTTTAGATGTTCTGTGTGAAATAAATGAAATGAGGAACAGGTGACCATGAGTCAATATTCTGGCAAATAAGAACATTTTGTAAGTGCGTAAGAATGGAATTCTGGGAGTTGGAGTCTGACATGCCTGGAGTCTGTATGAGCTGGCTGGGAACATTACAATTACAGCTATTATAAAATCATACCACACAGCAATTGATTTATCTCTCTCTCTCTCTCTCTCTCTCTCTCTCTCTCTCTCTTTCTCTCTCTCCGTCTCTCTCTCTCTCTTTCTCTCTCTCTGTCTCTCTCTCTCTCTCTCTATCTCTCTCTAAAGTTAGTCTACAGCTTGAATAACAGTGTAAATTTGCTTTGCCCTTAAAATAACTCCACACACATTAATGTCCAAACTGCTGGCAATAAAAGTGAGTACACCCCTAAGTGAAAATGGCGAAATTGTGCCTTATCAGCCATCCCTTAATTGGTAATAAAATTGTATTTTGTATCTGCTTATTTATTTTCTGATGTTGCCATAGCATTAATAGGTGTGTGTTTATGTGAGCAATTGAATGTGTATACTCATGAAACGGGTACAAAATTCAGGCATTTACACATGCCCACTACAAATAATAAGATCAGAAATATCTTATCCCCACCACTCACTATATGTTTGAATAACCTGGTCATGTCAGGCTAGGGCTGGTCACATGGCTTATATGTGCTAGTAAAGGTATTTACAGGGTGTTGTGTTGCCTTAAAAGTAGATGCGCCTCATTGAGATGCTCTAGAGACGCTCACAGATATGCCTGGCATGATGCAGGACTTGTAAAAACTGAAATTCCTTCCTCATGTTGGCATTGCTCTCAGAGACCACATGAGATCACTGCTCATTCAGCTCTATTTGAACCCCTATGGAGCACTAATGAGGATCCACAGTCCTACACAACAAAGCAGCATATCTTACTAGTTTATCTGCTAGTCTTTAATACGGCAGTTAGACCACACAATGACACTGTGAAACTTGTCCATCATCTGGGAATAATCTGAGTTTTAAAGCTTCAAACTGGTAAAAACATACAACCTTGCAGTGACAACAAAAGCAGGTGCAAAGTTTATACAAGCAGAGTAAGGGGCTGTCTCATAACAAGGGAATTTGGAATTTTTAGAAAATAATTAGAAAAAGAACAAGCAACTTGCTTTAACCATCTATAGATCTGTCTATTGCTCTTTCCATCCTTTCATCTATACCAATCAACCAATTTCTTAAAATCCCCTAGTCCACATCAATGCCCTTGCTCAGGTTTATCATGCCATTACATCCCAGGAACACTGCATTCATACCTGACCATCCACATGATAGAACAGAAAACAGAACCTTTTTAATTGCTCCAAGGTTTTGACTCTTACATGCCCAATGTAGGACCTTTCTGTAGGTGCAGTCTGAGATTAGGCAGCCCCATACTCAATTGAAGGCTCTACACTTTTTGTTGTCAGACATTCCAGCATTCCATCACAGTCCTTAGATCAGTGCTTACAGGATGCTGCCAAGTCACTCAATACAAATCCCAAATCTGATAACATTGGGACGGAATGGACAACTGAAAAATTAACCCCATAGTTAATTTTTAATAGTTAAAACCCCATAGTTCTTTACATTTACTTTGACTTTTATTTGATTGCAAATAGCATAAACTCAAAATATTTCATGTTATTGTTCTGTCAATTTAATTTCATTTGCCAAAATCAATTTCTCCAAACCAGGCCTGTATTATATTTTAAAAAAGCTGTTAGTTCAAGGCTACTAATGAGAATAAAAACTAAACATTGATTTGATTTCAAACAGGTATTATCAACAGGTGACTGTATTTGGTGCAAACACGAATCCACAAAGTCTTTAAGGAGCAAAGGTGGGCAGAAACTCTCCAGTTCATCACCAAACGCATAATATTGTATGGAATAATAAAAAAACATCATCTACATCGTTTTCTACAGTGCATCATATATTTACAGTGCAGTATACCATTAAACAATTTGTGATCTCCGATCTCTCAGACAGCACTGCATCAAGAACTGTCATTCATCAGTAGCTGATATAACCACATGGGAAAGGGATTACAAACCTACGATAATCATATGGACTTATATTAAAAAATGCCTCTTAAAATGTTTCTGTGTAAAACAGAAACCTTATGTTAACCATGACCAAAAGCAGCATTGACTTTTCTGAGCTCTGATGCACCTTGGATGGAGCATGTATTTTGAATGTATATTTCCCCATGAACATGTTGGTTCGGTTAATGTAATTTCTATGAGTTATAATTGATGTAGTAACCAGTGTCATGGATCTGTACCGCTTGCACTCAATATAATATATCCTTTCAAATTTCTAATATTAGTTAGAACGTTTTTTTAAGTAGAAAGTTTAGAATCTGAATCTCCAGAAGTTTATACTGCTACTTGAGTAAAATATATAAGCCATCTTTCAACTTTTACTTCAGATTTTTTTTTATCAGAATAGTAGTACTTTTACTTAATAAGAGAACTTCTGCCACCTCTGCTCTAATGCTGAAAGGCTTACATGCACACAATCTGCCTTTTCCTTTAAATGGGAGTAGCAATGGGAACAAAATTATGTTGTCTAATTCTCTCTTAATCTGGGATGGACGGGTACACTGCTGGGATCAAGATGGCCTTTCTCCTCTGAATCCTCTCCAGAATTCTGTCTCTGTAACTCAGCCCACACCTTAGACACATATATATCACACAAGTTCCTTACACAGACACAAATGAGCGCACACACAGAATCACAGATACAAAAAACACAAATCTCAAACACACCCTTAAGGGAGTCACTGAAGTAAATCTTCAATAGACTTTGGCTTAAAAGGTAATAGGCGCTTAAAAAAACAATAATGCCTCTGTAAGAAGGAAAAGACGCAACATGCAACTCCTTTAAACAAGCATGGCACGATATGGAGTCGTCTGTACGAATCAGCAGGTGTTGGACAGACAGTGACGTGCATACTGGATTGCATTCTATCAATACACAAAAGACAACACCCACAAAGGTACAGCCACATAAAATAAAGTCTCTCTCTCATATGCGCGCACACACGCACACACACAAATGTGCACAGGCACCATTTCAGCAGCTTCATTAGTCAGTATGTTTTTACTGAGCATTGGGTTACTACAGAAAAGAAGCAGAAAAGTGCTTAGCAGCTGCTTAGGAAACTATAATTGCAGCTTGTTATCTCTGGCACTAGCCAAGCCGCTTAAAGACAACACGTTCAAACAAAAAGCCAGTTACACTGGCCACTGGCAATTACCAGCACCAGGGCTCACCACAACCCACGAAAGCTTGCAGCCAGAGTTAGCTTTTCAAACATCAATTGATCTGTTGCAACAAAAATGGCAAATGTGAAGAGAATTACCAAACCAATCTTCTCCACAATGACAACCAAAGAACACCAAGGATTTGCGTGGACCATGTCTGCTAAAGTTTTTGGCCAGTATAGGAAAATGCACTGGCAAGTATGAACAGACATACAAACAAATGTCTATTAAAAGATAATGATGGTGGAATGCATGGTAAGACAACTACAGTGGTGGTGCATATGTTTAGACTGGGACAAAAAACAGCAATACAGATTGGGAACTTCAGTTGAAAGGGATAACATGGCTGGACCACCAGCACAGAAGCAACTTTAAACAAGAGGATACACAGGGAGAGGGATTACAAATAGTGAAATTAGCATTTTTTTAAACTGAAACTCATAAGCAAGGCTATGAAAACAAGTCAAAGTCTTAGAAAGACACAAAATGTATGAGTACCAAATGTGACTCCTTGAGAATGATCAAGAGTGCTTAGATAAACAGAAGCAGATATGTTGCTGTTTTAGAGGCAGGGGATAATATATACTATATTGCTTGTAAGTTTGTGAACCATTTGGAATGTTCTATATTGCTGCATGAATATGATCTAAAAAATCATTAGTACATACATGTAGATACACAGAACCTTTTTAAACGGATGATACAAAAACATTAGACTTGTTCACTAATTTAATCAGGAAAATTATTCAATGTTACATATTTGTAAGTGGAAACAGTTGGTCTATTTACAAAATGTTGTTTTCTACAACCTTGCTGATTGGCCATGTACCACATAATGGGCACAGCTCAGCGTTCTCCTCATGGTGGATTCATGAGCATTAACTTTAGACATTGTGAGAAACGGAAATTACCCTGGATTCCTTTGTGACCTTACAGCAGACTGTAACATGCCTTAATCTTGGAGTGATATTTGTTGGTCAATTAAATAACAGTGGTATTGAATTTCCTAAATTGGAACACAATCTGTCTGACTGTGGACTGGTAAAGTCCAGATTGTAGAAAGTCCTGCTTGATGAGCATCAGCATTACTTTTTGTCAGAAAGTTCCACAGCATGATACAACCAACAAGGGTCGCTTGGTGGGTAGCACTGCCACCTCACAGCAAAAAAGGTCCCGGGTCCTTTCCGTCTGCATGTCCTTCCTGTGTCTGCATGGGTTTACTCCGGCAGTCCAAAGACATGCGTGTTAGGTTAATTGATTACTGTAAATTGGCATTGACTTGTGTGTATATAACTAGTTCTGATACAACCTTGTGTGTGTCACTGAAATGATCACTGATGCCAATAGTGATGTTAGGTAAACCAAAGAAACAAACACTTTCAACAATGTTTTATTGTATTGTTTTATTGTTTAAGAGCAGACCTACACAGATCACTGTTCTTCAAATACCACAGTGTGTCCAGTCACACCTTAATGTCATCCCAATGTTAATCCCAATTAAAAATGCCTGACAAATTTTATTTTCAAATAAACTTTTAATCCCAGAGTTTCACATACTTTTGCCTATCATAGATATGTAACATTGTATTTAATAAATACACTAAATTCAGTTCGCTTGATCTCTTTTAAGGACTTAAGTAAAATTCTGACCATGTTTAATGCCATAATTATACAGACATATTTACAGTTACGTTTTTGCTAATGTTTAATTACTGCTGTATAAGCTTGGATTCTAACATACTAAATACAGTGCAGTACTAACAAATCAAATAAGGGAACAAATACATATTCGTTTATCCTGCTGTTCTACAAATACCTGTTCTTGTGTAACCTATGAATATTTAAACATTTTAACATTATGAAATAGTAAATGCCTTGGAGGAGCTCCTCAAGAGATTAAGTGTATCTGCAGTCTTCACTAAGTGTCCATTAGAAGATGAACAGTTAATACAGTTATAATGACCACCACATTTTATATTCATGTATGCCACTATATCATGATTGTAGTGCTCCAGTGACTAAATTTAATAGATACATTCTGTTATCACTATGTGTAATGCACAGAAAATGAATCCAGATGGAACTCGTTCCTCCTACATTAATACACTGTCAAGGTTTTTTTTTATTTATTTTTTTCAAAATGGAGGTACACATATCGCTCTGCAAAAGTAACACTGTTTTTTTTTTTGTTTTTTTTTACTGGGTAAAAATATTTGAACACATGTTCAGATATTAAAGTATTAAAATATTAAAATGTTCAAATATTAAACCACAACTTGATATCTGAAAATAGTGTTGTCCCTGTGTCCAAGTTCTACTTCTGCTCACATCCCAAAAACATGCCAGCACATGAAACAATTCTTCTAAATTGCCCCTGGCTATAACAAGCTTACTAAGTCATGGCCTATTAAACACTGGCACCTTGTCCACGATTTGGCCTTGCACCCACCGTTTCTGGGGCAGTCTTCAGAAACTCCAGAACCTTCACCAGATGAAATAAATAGTTACTCATTATGATGAAGTATGGCACCTGCTTTGTCTTAGCCTTTCTTCCTTGCTTGTGAACCCATTGCATATGTACACATGACATATTCACATATTTATTGTGAACCAATCCTTTAGGGCACAAACCACCACATGGCACATGCATGCACACACACACTCACACACACACACTAGGGTAATCAGACGTCCTCTTTTTCCCGGACATGTCCTACTTTTGAGACCTAAAAAAAATGTCCGGGGGGAATTTCCGGGATTTTCGACTGCCTCAAACATAATACATGTACAGTGCGTTGTGATTAGAATTGCTATTACATTTCATTCCGTTCCATTCCACTCCATTCCATGTTTCTCTGTATCGCAAATTAGTCGCCCTTTTCCTCAAATCTATCTACTTTGCATTGTGTGTGTGTGAAGAAGAAAGCGTGGGCTTGCCATTCTACCCCCGAGTGTTTACAAGCGAAAGCACATATGTGTCCGCCGGTTCTATGGCAATGCCGAAACGAAAGTGTCCTGAAGAGGAGCCTTTTTTTTTAGTGCTAAAGAGGAGCCTTTTTTTTTTTTTTATTATTCTTTTTTTTACTTAGTCTATCACTATTACACTTCAAAAATGTCAGT
>JAUZSU010154547.1:0-14296 GCA_034780255.1 Parotocinclus maculicauda
TGCAGCAGATCGGCCGAGAGAACCCCCAACTACTGCAGGTACACACACACACACACACACACACACACACACACACACACCAAAAACACACACTGGACTAAGTGTTCATCGTCCCCCAGCAAATCAGCAGCCATCAGGAGCAATTCATCCAGATGCTCAACGAACCTGCCCAAGAGGCGGGGCAAGGAGGGGGCGGGGGCACACCTGAGGCCGGAGGCGGGCACATGAACTACATTCAGGTCACGCCCCAGGAAAAGGAAGCAATCGAGAGGGTGAGATATATACACACACTTAGACACAATGCACTGTAAGCTGCAGCACAGTGGTACTGGTACCGGTACTGGTACTGGTACTGGTATTGGTGTGGTGCTGCTGCTGCTCAGAGGTTCAGTACTGTTAGATAGAGATAAAGGTTCCACTGATCCAGAACATGATCAGATTTACAACATTAAGAGTATCCGAACTGGAACTGGAACTCAGAACCAGAACCGTTATTCCACCAGCCTCATTCAGCTCCTTCTCCAGAGTCTAAAGTCAATAATTATCAGAAAAGGTTGAAATTTCTCTTCGGTGTCGTTGCTGGGTGCCAATCAAAAAACGTGGGCGGAGTCAACCTAGCTTTGTAAGCATGTGTAATAATGTGTAGTAACTGATACAGTGCAGTGACTGGATGAATGGATGAATATTGATGAATGAATGAAAGGTTGAGTTACTAACTCTGTCTGTCTCCCCCCTCCCCCCTCCACCCTCCCCCTCCCCCGTAGCTAAAGGCCCTCGGATTCCCAGAAGGACTTGTTATTCAGGCCTACTTCGCCTGTGAGAAGAACGAGAACCTGGCTGCCAATTTCCTTTTACAACAGAACTTCGACGATGACTAAAAGTGCTCTTTGGTTTTGGGTTTTTTTTCGCTCCCCCCCCCACTGGTTTTTTCTCCCCCGTCTTTAATTTTCTCTTCTGTCGATTAATCGTAACGCAGAAACAATGAATACGAGATGAGAATTATATCCATACCTAAAAAGCATCCACAGGCAGTCTGAGTTTATTTTTTATTTTTATTTTTAAACACACTGGATGATCGATGTGTTCCATCCGAATCTGTGGCCTCCAGCCGCCACCTCCACCTCCACCTCCACCTCCACCTCGGTCTCCTACTACTGCTTCTAATGCATCTACTTCCACTACTTTCTGCTCTTCTCTTCTTTTCTCACTCTTTTATTTTTAGCCCCTCTTTTTTCTGCAGTGCTGGTATAAAGGGTTCCACGACTTTTTCGGGAGCGTTTGGGAGCAGCGCCCGTTAAGCCCAGGTCGTTCGTTAATGTGCAGGTTGGCTCTCTTTCTTTTCTTTGAAGGTGGGTGGAATCGGGTGCAGTTTTAGAGCATTTTTTTAGCGCTGCTGTTGCCCTTTAGATCATTTTTTGTTTCTGATCAGCTTTTGTTCATCGTGCATGAAAAGCGGAGAAAGGCGAAAACTCGTAACCTTCGTTCGAATCAATTTACGGCATGACAACCCCCTCCCCCCTCCCTCCCCCACACTGACTCGTCCACAGGTCCGATCGGATTCTGCACATTTACTCCTCTTTTTACAGGAATAATAAAAAATTTTCAACATAATCAAACCCCGGCCCTGTGTATTTACAACTTATTAAAATAACACCCAAAATAGATCACCATGGTAACAGATCCTCACCTAAAACCAACTAAAACCTTTATTTATTACTACACTGAGCATAACGAGGCTTAATTAACATTTTTTTGGATTTGTTCTGTTTTTTTTCTGTTGATTTTTGTTTCCCTTCTGGTTTTTATTTCTGTTTTTGTTGCCTTTTTAAAAATTTCTCCTGCTTTTTGTTTCTGTTTCGGTTTTAGTTTCCCTTCTGTTTTTTATTCCTGTTTTGATTTTTGTTTCTGTTTTTGCTTGTCTTTATGATTTTGTTTATGTTTTGATTTTTGTTTGTTTTTTTATCTCCTGCTTTTTGTTTCCGTTTTTGTTTGTTTTTTGTTTTTTGTTTAGTTGTTCGTTTTTCTTCTGCTTTCTGTTTTTGTTTCTCTTGTTTGGTTCTATTCTATTTTTTTAATTCTGTTTTTTAGTTGTTTCTGATGTGGTTCTTGTTGAACCAAACTGATTTTAGTTGACTGAGTTTAGGTTTTGGTTTTATTTGAGCTTTCTTTTGACTCTGTGGAGTTTTAAGGTGAAAAATCATGTCCTAATATTAAAACTTGATGATGTTTTGCTGTGCAGCGACTTTTAAATAACCTAAAACTACAGCATCCTGATCCATGTGTGAAGATTTAAACCTGATAATGAGAAATAAAACAGTTATCTCTCATTAGATTAACCTGGAATTACAGAAATAATAGTGTATTAATAATAATAATAATAAATACGGCTGATAATTTAGACTGAAGTTTAACTGTACAAAATTACATTTATTATAAACTGTTCACATATTCACTTATACTTTATAAATCTGTTTTAAATCATTTTGCATGTAAATTTGATGCAACATTACAAATTTTATTTGAATATTTTGAGCCAGTTTGATAGTTCGGTGCCCATATGACCCGACTGTGACCCAAAACCAAACATTACTTTTATTTAATAAAAAGCAGAAGTTCCAGATGATGAACTGCACAAGAGATTTTCAGACGTTCCAGATCCTCCAACAGTACAAAGGAAAGTCCAGAAGATCCCTGATGACCACACTAACCACCACCTGAAACCTCTCAGCACCCATTTAAAGGATTGTAAGCTTAATCAAACACATCAAATAATTTAATCCAATCTCTGTTTATCATAAACATTCAAACTGTACATTATTATTATTATTATTAATATTAATATTATTATGTGTGATATTAATAATTATTTGGAGTGGATTATAGATAAATCAGTTTAGAGTAAAACAAAAATGTCACTTCTGTAACGTAATTATGCTAATTAGTTTTGTATAAATGTAACGTATTTTGGGAAATCGACTTAGTAAATAATAATAATTTATTACTTAATAGTAATAATTATTAATATCAATAAATAAGAAATATCAATGAGCGTATAATAAATACAATCGTATAATACCAGTAATAGAAAATAATAATGTAAATATTTAAATGTAATAATAGCTCAAAGTAAAAATTATTTTTAGCGTATTATAAATACTTCAATACTTCTGGTAGATAAGAAATAAAAAAGAATAAATATTATAATATAATAAAATGAAAAGAATAATAATGTACTCATGCATAAACATATTAAAATGTAGATTAAATGTTAATAACAATAAGAAAAGCTACTACTCATAATATGTAAAATACTAATAATACAGATAATAATAATAAATAAAAGGTAATAATACAGATAGTTAAGAAGTTTTATGCGTTAAATTAAAATGTTTATTCTTCTATTTTTTAATTTCAAGTATGTTAACTTTTTTGTTAAAACTGGTAGAGTAAAATTGGTATTATAATTAATAATATAATCAGTTGTATTATTGTATTAATAATGTATTATTATAAATTAATATTTAAGTGTAGAAATACAATTAGGTGTAAAAGAATAATTAGAAGTAAAATAATAATACAAATAATAATGATATTAAAATAAAATGAGATTTAAGTGTAAGTAAAAATGATTATTATAAAGTTAAAAATAATAATAATAATATTAAATAATTAATAATAATGTAATTGTGTTAGTTGTAGTAAATGCAGTGTCCAGCAGATGTCGCTCTTCACCGCGTTATTTCCCTGGCAGGCAGAGCAGCCTGTTATTACATGTGGTATTAAATAAAAACACAGGAATCTGTTACTGACTGTTCCCTTTAGGTTCTGATTTGGGACCGGATTACATTTAAAAAAGGGGTCAAATCTAAACTAAAATAAGATGCATCTGATAAATAAAAGTCTCAGTGCGGCTCCTCTGAAATACTGAGCTTTTATTTTGTTTATACAGTAATATTTCCACATGAAAATACAAAAAAAAACAAACAATATATTTACAAGTGTACAAATAAAAACATACGATTATATTACATAAACTTTCCATAAACAAAACGACTTTGTTCTGAGTTTCGTCCTTACAAAAATAAGCGAGTTTTATTTATTAGGATTTGTTTGAAAGTGATTTATTGCACCAGTGCAGAGACGCAGCATCGTCCTCTTAACGCCATAAATTAACAAAAGTACCTGAATTCTTTATTCAACACATCCCATAATAATCCTAACCCACAGACTCTACACTTACATTCAGAGTTTATTAATAAAATAAAAACTCCTGTCCAATTAGAAATGAGATTCTATGACCAGCCTGATGGCTTTAGCTTTTTTATTATATACATAATAAACTTCATATGAAAGAAGGAATTGATTTCTTTATAGGCGTTTCATTCTGGGTTAATATTATTGATTATTGATTATTACCCCAGTGTTCTGGATGCATCGTTTGGGTTTTTGTTTTGTTTTTAGTGCTTTTAGTAAAATGAGCTTGTTTGTTTTGTCGGGTTGCTGCTGAATCGGAAGACATCAAATACATTTATTATTCAAACTCCACAATGAATGAACGAGGACTGGATTTGTTCACGAGTATAAAATGGCACGTGGTTTTTAGAATAAACTTTATCATATTTTTGAGATAAACTGAGACGAAGTTGAACGACGTATAAAGATTTATTCTTGTTTTTTGTTTATAGTAAGGTCACTTCTGAATAAGACCGCTCCTTCCACATGACCCCTACTTAGGCTCCCTACTTAGGCTCCCTCCACCGAGTGAACAGTCAATAAATAGAAAGTTCCCGTTGTGTATATAATAGATGGGAACTATGGGATGCTGGAGGTCCCGGGACGTTTTGGTATATCAGATAAACGGATGCTGCTGTGGAAGCCACAGGGTGTCGAGGATCTTCAGCTTCTTCTTTAAAGGTAAGGCGTGGGGTTTTAGTCCTGCAGGGGGCGCTCCGTGGACAGTGGGGTTACAGGTTACAGGTGGCGCTTCATGTGCAGGGCGAGATGGTCGGAGCGGGAGAACGCCCGGTCACATTTCAGACACTGGAACGGCCGATGACCCGTGTGCTTACGGTAATGACGGGTCAACTCATCAGAACGGGCAAACTGCCAGCCACAGCCTTCCCAATCACAGTGATACGGCTTCTCCCCGACACACACACACACACACACACACACACACACACACACATACATCAGCTGGGTCTTAATGCTAAAAGTGAACAAACTTTAAACCAATAGGTGCCATTTTGGTGATTTGTTTATCTGATGATCTGTGTGTGTGTGTGTGTGTGTGTGTGTGTGTGTGTGTGTGTGTGTGTGTGTCAGTAATTACCTGTGTGAGTTCGGTGATGAGCTTTGAGGTGGGAGCTCTTGGTGTAGGTTTTTCCACAGCCGGCGTAATCACACGTGTGGGTCGCCATCCTCTTCCTGGGCCACGAGCGACGCCCCCGTTTGGGTTTGGCCTCGTCTGGGACAGAAGGGATCATTTCTGATAAAGACGAGTGAGTGTGTGAGGATCAGCGGTAAGATCAATACTTATCAATAAACCGATAATGGGGGTGTGGGGGAGGGGGGGGGGGGCTGACCTGGGTAGGGCACACTGTGGGCAGGAAACTGGGTGAAACTGGAAGCTGGATGGAATCCCTGTGGTACAGAGAGAGAGAGAGGACTGAACCAAAATCTACTGAGGGGGGGGTTTAGAAAGAACATACCAAACTTCAACAGGCAGTAATCAGATCTCAGCATTTAACCAGGGCTTCAAACAGTTCAATGTGTTATCATATATTACACATTTATTTATTGATTAATGTATTTATTTATTTATTTATTAATATCATATATTAAAGTTTAATTAAATGTTTATTTACTGATTTATTATTTATTTATTATTGATTTATTTTTTGACTTATTTATTAATTCATTATACATTTATTTGTTTATTCATTACAGATTTATTTATTGATTTATTACTGATTTATTTATTTATTTATTTATTGATTTATTTATTGATTCATTATTTATTGATTGATTGATTCATTATTGATTCATTTATTAATTTATTACAGATTTATTCAATGATTTATTTATTGATTCATTACAGAATTATAAATTATTCATTATTGATTTATTGATTTATTCATTATTGATTTATTTATTGATTTATTACAGATTTATTTATTTATTCATTATTGATTTATTTATTGATTTATTACAAATTTATTTATTGATTGATTTATTTACTGATTTATTGATTAATTCATTGATTTATTATTGATTTATTTACTGATTTATTTACTGATTTATTATTGACTTATTTATTATTTCATTACATTTATTTATTGATTAATTGTTGATTTATTTATTGATTCATTATTGATTTATTTTTTTACTCATTATTGATTTATTTATTTATTACAGATTGATTAATTTATTGATTTATTATAGATTGATTAATTTATTGATTTACTGCCTTGATTTATTAATATTAATATATCGATTAATTACTTGTTCATTATTGATTTTTACAAAAATGATTTGTACAGATTACAGGTCACATGATCAGAGTAGCATCAGGTGTTTCTGAGACTCACCTGAGGTGATGCGTGATGTTCTTCCTGCGACACAGCGGAAGAGGAAGTGGAGGGATGAACTACTTCCTGTTTAATCCTGCGGCACATGAACATGGCCGAAGACGGTACAGATGCCGCCGCGTTCCCCGCGTCGCCGTACTCCGCCATGTTGGTTAGCACATTCGTCGTTTTGAGCACAAACTTTCCCTGCAGGTTAATGTTTATGTTAGCACTAGCGTTAGCATCGTCGCTGACTGGCTGCAGGTATACGGGATCCAGGTCAGGCCTCATGAGCTCGGCTACGAATCCTCCGCTAGGCGAAACGTCGTTAATGTCCGGAACATACGGCATGTGATAGGACAGATACGCCGCTGCTGATGTCATTTCCTGTTGGGAGTGGTGATCCTGCTGCTGTTGTTGTTGTTGTTGTTGTTGTTGCTGCATGACACTGTTGGAGAGGATGAAGTCGTAGTCAAGCAAGTCAAGTTCCTCTGGTTCCTTCTTTGTCATGATGACATCACAGTGCTTCAGATGAGACATTTCCTCCTTCCATCTCTTAGTCCGAAAAAACAACAGAAAAACACACAAACAAATAAACAACTAGAGTGACACCGCTGTCGAGAACGTTACACAGGTTCTAGATAGTCACACCAAACAGAATCAGAGGCAAATAACCTAGCAGAATGACCAGAACACACTGCTCTAGCACATTACCGCCAGGTGGCGCCACATATTGAGTCACCTTTTTTGTTTGTTTGTAGTTTTGTATTCTCTATTTTAATATATTTATAATATTTCATTATCTCTAATTTATTAGTTTACTTCTTATTATATCTTATTGTAATGATTTGTATTAGTTTTTTATTTACATTTTTTATCTGTTCATTTCTCTGTTGATTTTAATCTCTTACTAGAAACTTATTAATTAAATAACTTAGGTTAATTCTTACACATAACATCTAGGCCTCCCAAGCAGGTCAGGTCCATTTATGAGTCTTGGTCCTCCAGAGGTTTCTTCCTTATAAGGTTTAGGGAGTTTTTCCTTGCCACTGTCGCCCTAGGCTTGCTCAGTTTGGACCTACATAATAGAAGATAATAAAAAATTGTAAATTTGCTTTGAAAAAATGCTCTATTGGAAACAAATCTGACTTTGACGTTTGAGTTTGGTCAAAAGTCTGAGCGCACCAGTGAAAATGCTTCTGTTTAGAGTTTCTCCTTACAGAGCACACAGTGAGAACACCATTCTGAGAAAAGTTAAAACTTTACATAAGATAAGTGACGTCATGTCACAAAGGGGGAGCATTTGGTGTGATTAACCTTTTACTCTAATGATGACGTCCTCAGCTCCACGTGTTTCTTTTGTTTGGAAGACATTCCAAAGAACATTTTGTGATGCTATTAAATCAGCTTTCTCGGTCTTAAAATTAAACAATAAATAAATGATCGATAACATTTAGGATCAGGTCGATTTTTTACTTATCGCCATTTATTCAGTTTAAACACCATGGACGTAACCACGCATTCTTTGGAGGGTCGGATTCTGAGAAAATATCATCTATGACCCCTTTTTACAGCATAATAAATATAACATTACATGTAAATGAATCGTGGTAACTAATTTGTCTCTTGATATTTCACATTTACGTTCAATTTATTTATTTTTAAAGCGGAAAACAACACTGTTTTGACCCCCCCTCGCTTTATACACTTGGTTGCGCCCAGTTACCTCAGGCAGCTGGGTTGTCTGATTTTTCGGTCGTTATTTTTATTTGGTCAATCATTGTGAAAAGAAATGGAGAAAAGATCAACTAAAAACAGAGAAAGTATGGCAGATCAGGTGTGTTGGGACGAAACATTACGTAACTAAATACCTAAATACCCACGATAGCTTAGTTAGTTATATAAAGTTAGCTTTAGCGTTTCAGGTAACTATACTTGGTACAGAGTATAACGATCAGGTAAGATTTATAATGCAGGTTATAAGAGTACTAAGATATCAAGGTAAATAATTAGCTAAATACTGAAGAACTAAGAACTGTTCCTTTAATTATTAAGATTTAACCACTGAGACCCAAAGCTCAAAGTTTCCCTGATAAAATAGAGATTTTCAGGACGGTTGGTTAAATACCCCATGGCTGGTAGAACAAATAAAATTTACCAGAGGACATCTGTACGTGAATTAAAACCACATTTTGGATAAAGTAGTTGTTTAAAGTCTTACGTATGTTCTGTAAATCCTGTGCAGTACGCCAATCCTAAACAGTGGGCATCATCTCATAGACTGGTAATACTGTATAATGGCTTCTAACCTTTCCTAAATCAATTCTAAAAAATATGAGCGATAATTATAGGATTAAACATAAACATAACCCGTGAAAAAAAGTCTTAGAACTTTGTTCCTAGTTCATTAACCTTTTAAAAAAAGTGTGATGTTTTAGAAGGACCTTCACATGGACCAGATTGACTAAAAGATGAACCGATAGACAAATGGATTACACACATATACACAAAAACACACACAAATACAGACAGAATATAACAAAGCCTGCTAAACGTCCACGCTGTAGTACCTCTGAGATCTGATTAATCAGAACCAATAATGAGTGGTTCCTCCTCAGTCCTGCTTTATATTCTATTTATTATGACAGGGAAATAAGCGACTTGTTCCAAACTGCATGACATAATTATTAAACATAAACCTGATAAATGGAACAAATCTACTTAACAGAGTGAGATCACTTTCTTTTGATATTAAACAGATCATGTTGTTCTGCTTTGTTTAAGGATTTTTTTCTATTTCCCCCACAAAAAGTGATAAAAGTGCGCCGAGAACTAGAAATATTTCAGAAACCCAGCTACGATTACAGTTTATATGCATTGTGCTGATGTTATTGATTTGGTTTTTTATATGTTTTGTGGAAAAGATTCAGATTTTTATTGAAATTTGGTCAATTTAGTTTCATAAGCAGAAAACGATGGATTTCTATCCAAACTAATCTAACATTGAAGGTCCTGTGGTGAGAAATGGTCCTCATAGGCAACCCAGACATGGGGAGAACATGCAAATTTCACCCTAGCTTAACCCTTGGTCTTCATCCCAACAGCCTAACACACTTTACACACATTACCAACAGGTAGAGCAACTTTTTAAGGCCATTAGGATCAGGGATGTAGTCAAAGAGAGTATTTGTTATTATATATAATATAAATCTATCTGATATTTAACTTAATTAGTTAATTAATTAGTTCAAAGGTTCAATCCGAAATAATAGCAATAAGGATTAACACAGATCACTGTTTTTCATTCAGCATGCTTTTTGCTGGATGTTCATAATAATTAAATAAACTTGTAAATAAAAATATTAATCCTCAGCATCCTGCCAAACCAAATACACGAGCCATAACTGGATCCAGATGCTGCACAGCTGTATTCGGGTGGATAGGAATGTTTAAAAATGACACCACTCACATTTCTTTCTTTATAATAACGCTATATAATGACGTAATAAAATAAATATAACCTTACAGCATCAGAGAGAGAACCATTATCATAATTATTATTGTTTGTTGTTGTTGTTGTTGTTGTTGTTGTTGTTGTCGTCGTCGATGCTGTGTTACAGATGGTGATCAGACTACAGAACAATGCTCTGTTGATTCAGGCGTGTGTGCTCAGGGGAAATTATAGAATAATAGCAATTATTAAAATCATTAACTCTTTTTTTTCACAGCAGCTCTTATAAATCATTGTTACACTCCCAAAAATGACTTTAGATGAGGTTTGGTAAAGCTTAAACCTGAATTAGAAAGAGAGAAGAGCAGGGATTTGGGTTTGGATTCGGTCTTTAAGAAGCAGGACTTTAGAGTCGAGATAAATCTAAAGAAATGTAATCAAAAATAACATTAAACCTAACCTCATAAAAGTTTAAATATCTAAAGTTTCTCATCTAAAATCAAATCCCAAAGTTTTTACTTCCAGAATCTGATTTTGTAAAAGCTGGAGATTTTACATGGTCACTATTTATAAAACTAAAACTCAGTTCCTTTAGAGATTATTATTATTACACAAACCTAAAAATGATCCATCAGGAAATAAAAAGAGCATCGTCTGTAAAATAAATAAAGTGGCTTCTTAAGTCCTGTAATGGAAACACATTTCATTATTTTATTACGTTGTTATTTTATCTACAAGATTACATTTACATTACATTAGATTTTATTTTGGGGTTTGGATTTGACATGTTTTATTATTTCTCTTACACTTTGGATTGCAGTCATTTCTACAGAACTTTGATAAATCTAAAAAACATTCAATTTAGAAACAAATAAACGTTTGACAGTAAAATAAAGTTTTTTTCATGATTTGTTTTGATCTACAGTTACTGACCTGTGAAAAAATCACCTTTACCTCTAAAATCCACAGACAGAGATAAAGAGAGAAAAAGAGAGCGCCACCTATTGGTTATTATAAACAGGTTGTATTTGATCAAAGCCAGACTTAAGCCGGTGATCCTGATCGACCTTATAGTAATCGATCGATCTCTAGTAATCCTTTGAGGATTTAATTCTGATGTTTTAAATCTCTTAAAGTGGTTTGGTGTGAGAGCAAAATTACTGATCAACAAAATCCACAAGCAGAACTAAAACCAAAGTCCTGAAATCACTGGGAGAAAAAAGAAAAAAATCCTGGAGAGAAAAAAGAGATTATTAGTGTTTAAGCATCACAGAATTCACTAACCAGGAAAACCAGCCGTCAATTAAAATGTAAGCTTATACCAAAAGTGGTCCATTTATTTAGCTAATAAGTTTAATAAGAGTGGATGATTCCCTTAACTGGCAACATTTGAACCTCAGCATTGCACCTAAAATCCTGAATAAAATAAATGTGTCCTTAAGTATTAATTGTTTATTTTTATTTTTATTTAGTTCATTAAAGTGTTTTGTATTATGTAAATTATATTGTTACAGTACAGATTAGGAAGGCAGTGTCATATATATATAAAGGTTATGTTGGGATTTTATGCTATAAAAATAAACGAGCAGGATTTGGTAGTAAAAGTGTGTGTTGTGGTAATAATGAAAAACAAATAGTGCTCCTGAGGCTAAAGCAGTGTGTAAGTCGAAAACTTTTATAGTTTTATAGTTTTTACATAACTCTCGTTATACTGTGGTGTATCAGGCTCATCATGTAAAATAGGATAAGATATGCTTTAAAATATTTAAATATTCAGTGACGTTGTTGTGACGAGGATCCTGAATTAAATGAAACCGGTTAAACAGGTCAACAAATGACAGTTTTATATGGTTTGTTATTTTTGTGATGAGTTAACATGGTGAATGTGATCAAACAGAACAGCTCCATTCATTAAACTCATCATCTAATGGTAACCATGGAGAATTAATGTGTTTACAAATCTATTATTATTATTATTAACTAAAGGGAAAAAAAACGCCAGCATATAATCTGCACATCCTGATACACAATACACTAGTGCCAAAACACACAACACTGGAGCCGTAGAGCCTGTAAGTACCGACCACGTCTAAAAAATCTGCATCCAAAATGCATTCAAATACAATGTTAAGATATACAGGTTATAGTTATGTTATATATATATATATATATATATATATATATAGTATATGAATTATTTTATTAGGCTTGTTATAAATATTCTAAAATGAGAATACCTTTACTCATAGCTTTGGGGATCCTCCAAACAGCTTTCCCCTTTTATTTCCACATCTTTCTTTTTATATTGTAATACATTTTGTTTATCTATATGTTAAAATCTTACCAGAACATCTGCTACCTCAGTTTATCTTATCTTATTTTATGTCAGTATTCCTTAGGTTAACACATTTTTACCTCAGGTGACCTTATTTTAACTCAGTTAAGCTCATTTTTACCTCAGGTTAACACATTTTACCTCAGGTAAGCACAATTTATCTCAAGTGACCTTATTTTAACTCAGTTAAGCTAATTTTTACCTCAGGCCAACACATTTTTACCTCAGGTTAGCACATTTTGACCTTATAGTAGCACATTTTACCTCAGGTGACCTTAATTTAACTCAGTTAAGCTATTTTTTTAGCTCAGGCCAACACATTTTACCTCAGGTTAGCACATTTTTACCTCAGGCCAACACATTTTACCTCAGGTTAACACATTTTTACCCAGGTTAACACATTTTTACCTCAGGCCAACACATTTTACCTCAGGTTAACACATTTTTACCCCAGGTTAACACATTTTTACCTCAGGCCAACACATTTTTACCTCAGGTTAACACATTTTCACTTCATAGTAGCTCATTTTACCTCAGGTTAACACATTTTTACCTCAGGTTAGGCCGTTTTATGACAGGTTATTTTATTTAACCTCAGGCTAATTTAGGTTAGCTCATCTTACCTGGCTTTACCTAAGGTTAACATATTTTATCTAGGATTATCTCCTTTTATTTCATATTAGGTAATCTTACAATAGGTCAACCCTAATCCTGTCCATGCCCCATCACTGTCCGTGTGTTTTTGTACTATATAGAGAGAGTACTGAGTATATTATACTGTCTGTATAAAGTAATAGTGTACTAGAGAGAGAGAGAGAGCGAGAGAGAGAGAGAGAGAGAGTACTAAGTATATTATACAGATAGTCTGTAGTGTCTGTGGAAGCCTAGCGGTTAAAGTACTGGGCTGTGGACCAAGCTGCCACAGTTGTGTCCTTAAGCCAATAAGTAATAGTGTACTATATAAAGTACTGATTATATTATACACTCTGTGTTGAGTAATAGTGTATTATATAGAGTACTGATTATATTATATAGTCTGTATAGAGTAATAGTGTACTATATAGAGTACTGATTTTATTATACACTCTGTAAAGAGTAATAGTGTACTAGAGAGAGTACTGATTATATTATACAGTCTGTATAGAGCAATAGTGTACTATGGAGCAAAATAGTACTAACTATATGATACAGTCTGTAAAGAGTAATATTGTACTATAGAAAAAGTACTAGTATCTTATACTGTCTGTATAGAGTAATAGTGTACTATAGAGAGACTAGAGAGACAGTATTTGAGAGTACTGACTATATTGTAAAGTCAGTATAGAGCAATAGTGTAGTAGAGAGAAAGGGAGAGTACTGACTATATATAGAGTAACAGTGTACTATAGAGAGAGAGAGAACTGAGTATGAGAGTGAGTGCTAAATATATTACACAGTCAGTATAGAGCAATAGTGTACTATAGAGAGAGAGAGAGAGAGAGAGTATTGAGTATGAGAGAGTACTGAGTATATTGTACAGTCAGTATAGAGCAATAGTGTACTATAGAGAGAGACAGTACTGAGTATGAGAGAGAGGGTACGGAATATATTACACAGTCAGTATAGACCAATAGTGTACTATAGAGAGAGAGAAATTACTGAGTATGAGAGACTACTAAATATATTACACAGTCAGTATAGAGCAATAGTGTACTATAGAGAGAGAGAGACAGTACTGAGTATGAGAGTACTGAGTATATTGTAAAGTCAGTATAGAGCAATAGTGTACTACAAAGAGAGACAGAACTGAGTATGAGAGAGAGTACTAAATATATTACACAGTCAGTATAGAGCAATAGTGTACTACAGAGAGAGAGAGAGACATTACTGAGTATGAGAGAGAGTACTAAATATATTACACAGTCAGTATAGAGCAATAGTGTACTACAGAGAGAGAGAGAC
>JAUZSU010154558.1:0-14296 GCA_034780255.1 Parotocinclus maculicauda
TGCTCGCCCTGTTGCCACCGCGACCCTGAATTGGAACTAGCGGAAAAGAAGATGTGCCATGTGTGCCATGTGTGCCATGTGTGCTCATAAAAAGTAGGGGATATTTTAGTGGGGATATATAAAATTTTAAATTTTCATTCTGATTAAACAAAAGTGCTGATGTGAGACTGAATGTTTGCACGAGATAAAATACTTCAGGATGCCATGTATTTATGGTTTCGAGGGACCTAACTGGCAGTGCTGCTGGCAAGGAGGGAAAAACCACTGAACAGGGCACCAGTTCATTGTGTATACATAACTATACTGTGCTTTAATGCTTCATGTTGGCTTGTTATTTGTTTGATTCTCCTTAGAATAAGGAAAATAACCCTGGCATACCAAATTTGAAGTGCATGCTGGGATCTCCAGGGGAGGTCAAGTGTGCACTGGGCGTGACTTGCCTATGAGAAAGATGACATGCAGGAATGAATAGAAGGATGCTATTTTAACATTGCAACAGTGACATGTCACATTTATCTAACTGCAGACAACTAAGGTAAGGTATGCAGCTAATAAAGCAAATGCACAGGATCCAACTTTCAACACAAAGGTACATTTGATTATACAGTATATCCAGTCAGTTGAGGGCTTAACTTCATATAATTACCACACTACCATGCCTTCATATAATCTAAAGACAATGCAGAATAGCTCTGAATCTAAAATGTTTCTTTAGTACCTATAGTGTACTACATGCAGCTTGGAGTAATTCCATTGAAACTTTGTATGTCAACAGGATATTAAACAGAAGCTGTTTCAACCAACTTAACCACAGTGCAACTTCAATATGTTACAGTGGTGTTTGAAAGTTTGTTTATACTTTAGAAATATCTATATATCTACAACATAAACATACACAAATCCTAAACATAGAACTCAGTCTAGTACAAAGTACAAAGTTATTTTAAAAGACAGTACTGGGTGAAGACAAGTAGCTCAAATTCCATCTTCTCAGGTAGAGATTAAGAATAAATATATTTCCTTACAGTTCAGTTCACCTTTTTTGTGGTCTGTCAGTTCCATCACTACCATCTTCTTTTTGGAACCTATATCTGATGCTCCCCTGTGGTTTTCAGATGCTCCACTGACTATTTAGTCTTGGCACTGGGCCTATTTTATTGTGTATGTTAATGTTAATGACTATCACAGAATAAAAACGTGAATTCTCTCTTGTTAAGAAAGATTGGATGCTAGCATTAGACACTGTGTGTCTAGTGTTTGTGTAGCTCTTTGCATACAAATCTTAGCAAAAGAGTGGTTGATTCTCACCAGGCTGAAAAAAGGTTATAAAAAGTTTGGACTCCACCAATACACTGCTCTATAGCAATCGACCACTCAAGACAGTAGTAAAGACAGCAGGAAGTGTGCTGGGTGGGTGATGTTAAAGAGAAGTGAAAGAGAGAATGACACAAAACATCATGTGACCTGATGCAAAGATACTTTGAAGACTGGGGTTTTGTGTTCTTAGTGAAAATGAGGATGTCACATATTCAGTGAGTTGACCATAATAGTGCATGACCTAAAGAGCATGACGTTCTCAATACTGAATAACTATGAACTTGTCTCTTTGATCCATAAATTCTTCTGTCATTGTCAGGTTATCTTCATGTAACTCAGGAAGTGATACAGATTTAATTAATACAGTGCAAATAACTTTGGGTTAGGAACCCAACAGTGGCAGCTTAGCAAAGATTGGATTTGAACCCTAGACCTTCCTACACAGACACAGTCCTATCTCATACGGATTCAGTCTGGAGATTACCTGTATGAAAATGGATAGCCTTGCGTATATGGTTGGTCTTGTAGTGGTACTAGGAATGATGTTGGAATGATTGTGATACTATGCAACACACTGGTCAGTAATGTCACCTCACCATTCCAGTGACCAAGATTCAAGTCTTGCCAGTGTGAGGTGTGTCTGTGTGTACATATCATGGATAACATGTATGATGTCGTAAAATACTGAATGAGGTTTTGACCTTCGTTTTTGTATAGGCAAATGCACCCTGTGCTGCTGGCTAGACACTGGTAGTCTCGCGACCCTGTTCACAATGAAACGGAAAAGTAAGTGAATAAGTAAGTGCATTTGAATGCCAAGCTCCATGTTAATGAAAATGTTTTTGATAATATTTAGGTAAAAACAATCTGTATCTTATATAACATAATATCATTCAATTATACAAGCTATAAACAATACGCAAAACACCCCAGCCGTGTAACTGGAAACAGCTGCATGCCAGTCCCAAGCCCGGATAAATGGGTAGGGGTGGAGAAAGCAATGGCAAACTACTGCACTATCCTGCCGAAATACTTCATGGATCACATCGATGAAAAACAGAAATGTGTGGAGATCGATGATCCATCAAGTGACCTAGAGTCTGCTGCGACAAATCCCATCCAAGGGGTGGTAACATTAAATAATTCCCACTTTAGCCACAACTTTCCTGTATTTTTTAATTGTATACTAATAAAAACATCACGAGTATGGACCTCAATATTCAGTACACTCACTAAAGAAAAGTGATATTTTGTAGCATTTTAACTTGTTGTGCGTTACAAGAGGACTAAACAATCAAATCAGCCTTGTTATTAACAATAATATTATAACAAAACAATTTTAAACAGTTTACGTTTGTTTTCCATACCAAGCTTTGAACCAAGGAGAACTATTTAATTTCAGACAAGCTGATTAGAGCATGGCCGGCTGTGTACCTGAGAGGGCAGGGCTTGTCTGAGAGCAGACCATTCTTCATTTGTGGGAGTAAGGCAACAGACGAACTGAGACTGCAGACAGCCGCTCGACTGGGTAGAGGCCAGAATGTCCGTCAAACTCTGCACTGCCTGAACCAGAACCTGCAGACTGCACACAGAGCTAATGATCACTTTGCAATCTAGATTTCTGGACTATTACAGGTTACACCAACAAGCCAAAACATTATCGGATAACACAAATCAGATAATAAATAATGTTAATTCTGTAGAAGCAACTGCAATTGTCAAGGTCTGGGATGTATTACATTTACGGCATTTAGCAGACGTCCTTATCCATTTATAGAACTTATATAGTCTTACAATTCAAGAAATCGTGGGTTAAGGGCCTTGTTTAAGGACCCAACTGTGGCAGCTTGGGCAGAGGTGGGATTTGAACTCTGGACCATGAGCTAGGCTACCACAGTCTCCATATTAGACCAGTGGTTCTTAAATTTTGTAAATCCCATACCGCACTATATCAAACAGAAACTTCCAAAAAAGTACCACTTGTGTCTCATAACAAAAACACACACTTGTACACAGTAGGTATTTTGGGTATACAAGTTTATCCATCAAATGTGCATGTGTTAGTGCTCACACGAATTCTTATAGGTTCTGGTTGCTGGGTTCACAGCACACAACCGATTGTGATCTTAAACTTGTGTAGTACCATCTCAGAATTTTTTGGACCTTGCTAACACTAACAGCGTGTTGGAATTATCATTAGCTGATGCAAGGACAATAATGAATTAACTTTATTATCATGTATTCAACAGGTGTGTTTCATTTCCAAGTTTGGGCTCTGCTACCTTCAGCCACGACATAGTGATTGATTAATTCTAGGCTTGTTTTGTGTTTCGGAGAAATGCAAGACTTGCTCATAACGTCACGTAAAATTCGAAATTTGGGAAGCAGTCAGTGTGATGTAGATGTAATGAACTATGGGTGCCTGCTAATTCCACGTGGTATTCTTTAAACACACACAAAAATAAATAAAGAAATAAATAATTGATGAAAAATCTGACGCATGTAATTCACACACAAATTTTAGATCTTTGGTCAATTATGGCCAGACAACCACGTCTCACCATCCCAGCATCTCAAAAGAATTTGTCAGTTATCTACTCAAAGTGTTCAGAGGAGGGCCAAACCCCGAACTGGCAACAGAATGTTGAGAGTCTACCTTTCACTGATGTGTAAAGGCAATGAAATCACATCTTTTCCGAACTTACACAAAAGCATGTGATCAAAAAACCTGTCTGGATACAAACCCGATACAAGACGCACAAAAAGACAGGGAGTAAATGGAGTTTTTAGATACAACAGATCAACCCAGAAAGTCATCATCTCATATCAAACTGACAAGCATGCCTTCAATCCCCTTTTCACTTGTCCTTTCTGTTCCGTTTTACACTTTACTTTCTACAGTTAACTCAAGGGCAGGGTGTATGGTACCTTTTCACATTGAGAGGAGAGCTAAGAAGCTGATTTTTAACCCAGATTGCAGCACTGTGGAGGAAGGTGCCTTTTGTGACTCCTGCACCAAATTGAGTAACCAGAGAGCGCACTCCAGCCATGTATGTATTTTTCAGCTTCTGTAAGACAGCATCTACCACAGAACAAACACACACACACACACACACACACACACACACACACAGCAAATATTTATTACACGAACTTCTGTTCCTTCTCATAGATATTACCATATCAGGTACGTTTCTTGGTTAAAAAAAAAAAAAAAAAAAAAAGAGCCCTGTACACACTAGCAGTGATTTTGTTTTACCTCGCATCACCCTAATCATTGCACATATGCAATGTAAATTGTACATAAAGCCATTTATATATCACTGCTTAATAAACTAATAAAAATGTCGTAAAGATATACAATGGCATATGCAGACTGTTTATTACGCTATTTGATGCAGTTGCAATTTTTGAACACCAGAGGGCTTGTAATCATACATCACAATTCCATACACTATGTGTAATAAGTACACATTACTTTGGATTGCAATTCTTGAGAAGTAAATAAGGAATGCTTTCACTTGATTATTTATTAAGGTGAAGCTTTAACAGAACATGTTGACAAATTGTTTACTACGGATGAAGTTGACTACAAATCATACAGTATCATATGCACTTCTCCAAGCAATTGCCAGCAACAATGATCAACACATGCACTTTTTCCTTCTCTCTTCAAAATGGCTCAAGTAGCAGCTCCACTGAAGAATTCATCACTCATGCTAGCTGATCTGTCCAATTACAGTCCTGTTTCTCTCTTTCATTCCTGTCCAGATCACTTGAACACACTTTTCAAGGATAACTGTTCTACTTTCTTCAAGAGGGCAACATCCTTGATACTAACAAGTCTGCTTACAAGGTGTGTCATTCTACAGAAACTGCTCTCCACAAAGGAACTGAAGCACTTGATAGAACCAAAGCATTAGTACTTATCCTTCAGGATCTGTACTGCATTTGATACCAAATCATCAGATTCTTATATCGAAACATTACCATAGACACCTAGTGTAATGCAATGTAAATATTAAATATTTTCACAAACAAACTGTGCACACAATACAAAAATGGTATGCTACCCTCAATCCAAAGTTTCAACTTTCATACACAACCTAACCCTATTTTAATTAATGGAAATTCACAATAATGATAAAAAATAGAGTAATGTACTGTTATCATCCTGTCTAGGGAAAAAGCCGTAACACTTAAGAGGATAATTTAATAGACCTGACGTTTTTGTTTGCTGGAACACTGACTGACAGTATTTTGAACAATAAGGAAAATTAGCCGTAAACAGACGTAGCAACTAAAAGAGAACCAGTTTATATTAGTTGTAGGTTATATGGCTGCAGCATCTGGATTTTGAAAACAGATTTTTATTTTCTATTATAATATAGAAATAACATTAATATAATACATATAATATAGAAATAAAATTATAATAAAGATATAACTTTTTAAGACCATTAAAGCAAACATATGTTGATCAGATTGCCATTAAAGGGGGCACACGTGTACACTCAACTTTACCTTTCATTCACTGAAAACCTCAAAAAGAGGTTTGTTACTGAGATTATATTCCTGGATGGAAGAATCTGAAGCTCAATCTGAACTGATCTACCTCCCAGCAATGAACTTCCCAACACTGTCTCTTTCACTCAACGCAGAAGGTGTCACAGGTCATCATTCCCACACAACAAACAATATTGGTGTGATTTTGGACAACAACCTCAATTTTCTAACAGGATCTTGAACATTTCTTGCGCCACTTTAGTAGAATGTTATTTCCGACCAGAGAAACTACTCATACAGGCTTTCACATTTCCAGGCTTTATCACTGCAGGGTTTTGACTCATGGTCTACATTCATTTTCCATTGCCCCCCTACAAAGCATCCCGAATGCTGCCACTCATTTAGTTCACAATCTACCTAAGTTTTCTCACATCACTCTTTACTCTTTACTCCACTTCCTGTTGCAGCCAAAATCCAAATGTTCTGCTCCAGCATTCTATGTATAGAAGAATTTGCTATGCCCAATAGGCTTTCTATAATGGTTTGTGCTTTACAGCTTGTGAGATTAAATGGAAGATAGCCCCTGCAGGGCCTTGGATTGTGTTCTGCTCCATTTAAATCGATTGTGAATAAAATATATGCCCATATATATTTCAGATTTTTTAAAATGTGTGACAACCCCTACAGTGGGTCAGTTAGCAGAGAGCTACCTGAGAGGCGTGTTAATGCCTGGTCCTGAAAGCATAACCTGAAGATAGTGAGCAGCAGTTCCTCAGAGGCAGCCAGCAGGAGGCAGCCTTTCACTGATGAGAAGAAGTTCAAGGCTACGTCAGATATGAAGGAGACTAGAGGTTCCATATTGCCAGCATCCGACATGCCCTTGGCCTCCAAAAGCGTGGCATGTAGCTGCTCGATTATCTGCTCCACATATACTTTGCCAATCAAAGACTCTGAAGAGGAGAGAGGGAAACAATGTGTAAACATCTAAGGCCAAGATATGTTAATATAACTATGCTATAGACTGATAGACTATGGCCGTTCTGTAAACAAACAACATTCAATTTATAAGGTTGTTACAGGTCTGCTTAAGTGACAGCTAAATCAATCCACCAGGTTTTGATTACTAATGGTTAAAACTAACTTTGAGACAAAAAAACTCAGGCTTTATACATCACAAATATATCTGGAAGTGCAATTCAAACACAACCTTCATGATGCGATCAATCAATTTACAAGAAATGATCGAAGGACGGACCGGGGTTTAAATGAAGAATTCAGATCGCATTGGTGAGTGCCCTAATATTTTTACTTAAAGCTAGGTTTATGCCTCATGTCTAAGGGCAACACACAGTAATTGTTTGATGCATATTGACACGAAGTTAAGGAGAATGTGAATGACTAAAATGTTGATTTGTTTGTTGGTAATGTCAGGTGCATACCTGTATTTTGAAATTCTATTCCAGACCTCTATAGTCTTGACCTGACCATTCACTGACCTGGGTGAATGTACTTTTTTTTAAGCAAAAAGACTGGTTATGACTACAACTCAAGATTGAAACGAATGCATCTGTATTTTTTATCTGTAGTGTTCATGCCCCAAACTGAAGACGTAGCTCTGATAACCAGGGTTCGCCACTGGGTGCCAGTATTGTATGCATAAACAATTAACACCTAACGGTCTACATAGGGTTAGGGTACCACTACGACCTAAAACCTATTACTAGATCTATCCGTGGTAATTTGTGTGGTAAGGATGTGCGTCGCAATCTAAAGCATACCACATGTAAACATGCTGAATACTCACTGTGCATTTGCGATTGTGTTTGTGTTGTTTACCATTATTGTGCTGCTGAGAGAGAGCTAGACTGATAAGGGGCCAGCTGTGTTCGTGCTGGTTCTTGGACGGGGATTCAGAGGGTAAACCGTTCAGGCCCATAGCGCAGACCTCAACAGCCAGGCCTACCAAGCGCTTGCCTAACACTGAGCCTCTTAACCAGCCTCTGCACACTTCAAGACGGCCAGCATCAGCACATGCCTGAAACAGACAGATCAACAGTTAAGAAGTAACACACTCAAACTTCTACATTATTAAATATGCAATCAAATTCAAGTGTGTAGTAATAGAAAAACAAAGTGACTATACTTGTAGTGTAACTATTACTTGGTGGTTCATTGTTTATGGTGCTTGATAACAAACAAGAAGCTTTGTGTAGCTAAGATCTTAGTTCCAACAAGTTACTATTACTGGTCCTTTAAGCAAAATCTTTAACCTTCAAATGCCCAGATGAATTGTGCCCCTTTGAATAAGGATGCCAGCTAAATAATGGTAATTGTAAAAACTCAAAGTAATTGTATAGTCAAACAGTCACCCAGAGTCACGCAGTGTTACATCTATAAGACCTGATGCTAATATCAATGTTTGTACTATTATGGACCTTTTATCTGATTCGTGCAGCTGAATGGTTCCTTGATCTTGCCATGACTCACTGCAGACCTGCGTCATCTAGTCTGTTTTCTTTGACGCCCCACTCCTCGACTCTTTATTACAGAAAAATAATGCTGCATTTTTTTATCATTAGAAGCACTAACAGCAGCATCAAATTACGAAAACAGCTCTGGCAGATTGGAAATGTTGTTTGATACAGCTTTGTAGTGAGAATAGTTTCCAAATGATAGAATTGACTATAATTACCAGTAGGCAGACTTGAAAACACCAGACGGCATCCATTTCTGCATTGGTATGACTGGCACAGAACACAACTTTTTGCAGTTTAGCAAACCCATTCGAGGCTATACCTTCAGTGTTGTTGCATGCTTTTACTTCTAATCGCTGCTCTAAAAAGCTCAAAGCTCATGTTCACAAAAGCAAATATTTTAAGGCTGCAAGTAGCTCTACTAAGAGTCAGGAGTAAATCATAAAACATCTAATGACAGCTATAAAACCTGGGACACGGATGAATAGGCACACATTTATTGGCTAGCCCACTGGGAAAAATAGTCCTCTAATTTGTTTCCCCAGAGCCATGATTTTTTTTCACAAAATTCTAATTATATAAGCCACAAGTCCTTATTCCCGGAGTTGCCTTCCTTCTAGATCAGACATTACATGCAAGTACGTGATTGATTGCGCCTGAGGGAGGACAGAATGAGCTGGTAATCCCTAGGCGCTGCAATAATGAACCCTACTCAGCCATGTGATGAACCAGCATCCAATCCAGTCCTGCTGTAAGACCAGGCTGAGACCTTAACTTTCGACTTGATCTTGTCTTGGTCTCAGGGTAAGGTGGACTTGGAAATTGTTGTTGAGACCAGTTGAGTCCAATGTGTCTCTCTGTGGTAATGTTAATTATATATTTTTCTATAGTTACTGAATATCTTTTTGCTGATTACTTACTTAATATCAACAAACCATTCAAATAGAATAGTGTTCTCATCAATAACTTGTTCCAAAAGGCTTGTCGCAAATCGAAAATACATTATAAATACATTATTTATATAATTAAAAATAAAGAATTTAACGTTTTTTTTTTTTTCATTTTCGTTTTATTCTTGCATGATAAAAGAAACTTAATCTGGTCTTAATCTCATTTTATTCTCAACCACTCCAGAACTCGACTACTAAAAATCTTCGTCTTGACTACAATACTACCATCCAGGGCACACTTGCATCCAGTGTCCTCAGAGCATGAGCACTAGAGTACTTCTCAGATGTTTTAAGAAGAAACCAGTAGCTTGTAAGCAACATCTATTGGCTATAATAAATACGTAAGGAAGAACATCCGCACTGCATTACTGCATCCTAAACATACCTTTTGAATAATCTGAAGAATGACACCCCACTTCAAGTCCACCTGCAGAAAGAGAGAAAAATCTGAGCAAACAGGTACATCCTAATCATGTAATGTAATTTACTGATGAGAAAATAAGGCTTACAGTAATGTGGTTCAGCACGACAGTCTGGTCTGCTGTTGAGCTGCAGCACTGCAGAGCACTGAACACCACGTCCACCAGGAAATCTGTGTCCGTTCTGTCATCCTGTCTGAGCCACACCACCACTCTCTGCAGGAGGAAACGTATGGCTGGATTTTCTGATAACGCACCCAGCTCTGCCACTGATACCAATGCAGTCTTCCCATCCTCAGACTTTAGCAGGGCCTGAAACACCTGGGCTTTCGGGAAGGCCTGCAGCAGCAGAGCCAGGAAATGCAGGTGCTTCTGAGATTCGCGCTCGCACACATAGACCATGTTCAGCTCAGCCAGCTGGCACACAAGCTCCAGCAGGTACCTGCTCCTCAGGGGCGAATCCTGTTTCTCCTGGGAATGTAAGGCTTCTAGTTTTGGAACTTGGTTCAGGTTTTCCTCCTCTCGATCCTTGTCTTCCTGCTCTGAGAAGCAGATTCGTACAGCCTTTTTCCGTTTACCCTGCTTTGCGCCACAGCTCTCCGGATTCTGCATGACCTGCAGAAGAGAGGCTATGCCCTGCAGTGCCACCTGCGGCTGTTCGCAGTCTACGTGGTGAACGCACAAGCTACCTAAACCCTCCCAGAAATCTGCCAAAAGCCTCTGGAAAGTGGTGGCTTTACTTTCAGCTGCCCGCTTCTCCCATGAGCTCAGCATCTCAGTGATCTGAAGGAAGAGAGGCCCATTCTGCAATGCCTGGCTTTCTAAAGATTTCTCGATCAAAGGCAAAAGCTACAAAAGGAATGCAAGGAGAAAAGGGAAAAACCTGTTACCAACTGATTAGTCTTGCAAAATCCAGTTAGTGTGCCTACTAGTGTAACTAAATTACAAAAAAGCATAGCTCCACTCCAAAATCACACTTAAAGGGAAATACTTAGAATAAAAAAAATACTTCTTCAAATAATTTTATAGTCATCAACACACTTAGTGTGCAAAGTCTGCCTTTTCAGGATTTCAATGGTGTTATGATGCTTTATCATATTTTAATCAACTTTGTCAAATCCACTGCGTGATATATCTCTATATGATACATAAAAAATAATATTTTATTAAAACCTTACTTCCACAGCTGGGTTACAGTGTGTCAGCATTTCATATTTATTCTCGGAATGCTACGTCTTGACATACAAGCTCATTTTTAAAATATCAGTTAAAATATGGATTTTATTCATGAAATTAAAAAAATAAATGTTTAATCAGTGGCCTCTCACTCCCTCCAGAAACCTACAGCGACCCATACAAATTATTACATACAGCCCTGGAGCTACATACCTGTTCTGAGATAAGAGCATGCTGTATAGATCGCTGTTCTGGCTCCTCTCCTGCATTCTGTATCAGAAAGAATCTGAGGCACTCCATGGTAGCAAAGACGATGGCTGCATACTCAGAGGGACTGGCTAATGCACGCTCACTGGACAGTCTGGATGAAATATCAGAGAGGGTGAGATATTCATCTGCTGAAAATCTAGAATGCACCCAAGGGTATTATGCAGCACTTTTTGCAGTTCTCTAACCATTATTTGATATTCACCAACAACCATAACACTTTTATTAGAAAGTCAAATGCAGCATCGAATGCAAATGCAGCATCACAAATGCAGCATCACTACTAAAGCACTACCTTCACATGGTCTTACCCTTGAATGACAGAAGAGATGAATGTACTGCAGAAATCGAGTGTAGGCTCCGTGACCTCTGCTGGGAGTTTGCTAACAAAGGGAAGAAGGTTGGGGTGGAGGACCTTGGCCATGCCCCGACCCCCCTCCCTTAACAGAGCCAACAGCTGGGGCAGCACCCCCTTTCTGGCATTGACATGAGTCCAGCAGTCCTGCACAACATGGAACAGAGAGCACGCATATTCCTACAGATGTAATGCATTTATTGGGTACACCCCCTTGTTTCTACACTCACTGTCCGTTTGATCAGTTCCTCTCATCATATAGAAGCACTCTGTGGTTCTGAAATTACAGACTATAGCCCATCTGATTTTCTACATACTTTGTTAGTCCCATTTACTTTACATAGTGTTGCTGGAATTTTTAAATATTGTGTGTTTGATGACCACGAATCATCACCACTGACCACCACACATGTCAGTGTCACTGCAGTGCTGAAATGATCCATCAGCCAAATACTTCCTGATCTGTGCAGGTCCTGTGGGGGTCATGACCATTAGGGAGCAGAGTAAATGGGATTAACAAAGTATGTAGAGAAACAGATGAACTACTGTTTGTAATTAAATGGTACGCATACACTCACACTTATACTCACACCCACACAATAAAGGCACTTTGGAGACACCAATTAACCTAACACACATGGCCCAGGAGAAAACCCAAACAGGCATGGGGAGAACATGCAAACTTGACACGAGCAGAGCCCAGGGTCGAGCTTGAATTAGGCATCTTGGTGCCTTGAGCCAGTAGTGCTAACCACTGCAGGACTCTGCAGTCCAAGGACAAGTTTTAAGGATTTCAAATCTTGTGGGTTTTTTACATTTACGTCGGGCAAAGCAAAGAAATCAAAATCCTGTTACTGTTATATCAATCTGCGTTTAATATTAGCATTGGAAACCTCTGACGTGTGACAATGAAAAGTAAATCACATTTCTATTCCAAAGAAACAAATCCCCTATTTACATATGCAATTTTACATGACAATTTAATGATAATATAACCGGTTGGGCTGAAATGCATGAATGGATGCTTATTAACAAATGAAATAAAGCTAAAAAAAAATAAAAATAAAAAATAAACAGGAAATCTTTGGTTTATAAAGTACCAATATTTTCTGATTTTAAAGTTGTAGTTAAGCATCAGAAGTCTTCTGATGAGTACCTGAACGCAGAATACGTTCAAAGCATTGCTACACCATCAATTCCTTTTCAAGGATACCGCTTTTAGATTCTCTCAAAGTGGGAGACATTACAAGGCGTTGGTTCTATCTAGCGGGAAAAAAGACCTCTAGCAAAAGCACCTTAAAAACATCAATGTTCTGACCTCTATACTGGAGAGGATATGCAACACTGCCTCCCACAATGGTGGCAGGACCACAGGGTCTGAATCATGGATACTGAGAAGCACAGCAGAACAAGCCCGAGCTGCTTCGGCCTGGACGAGCTGAGGAGTGAATTCACACAGAGCGGATACCATCTCGAAGAACGCTCCTCTCACCTAGAACACACATCCCTTTTTAGTTCAGTACTCACACCATTTTGTTCTTTAGGTATTTTATTCAAAATATGGTTAACTGTGCAGCCCATATGCATTTAATTAACTGAGAATAAAACATTTTTTTCATGATTTATCTATATCAGCTCAGGTGACACAGTGACAGAAAAAGAACCACTCGTGGGCACCAGTATACTGCAGGACACACATGTGCACAAGGGGAAACTTTAGAGACACCAGTTAGCCTGTATTTTGACTACACATAAAAACCCAGTCAGTAATGGTAAAAACATGCAAACTACACAGTAAACTGCCAGGACTTGAGCCGTGTGGTGACAGCCCTGACCACAGCACCACTGTGTCACCACTGTCACCAAATAAAAATATTCAGTTATAATACTAAATACTTTATAGTGATATAATATTTGGGCTAAAGTCAAACATAATACCAATCGAGCCATTCAAATTGGTTACAGAAAGTCAATTAACAACAAACTGTTTTTTAACTTACATGTGAGGTTTTGTGCTTGCTGTATTTCCAAAATTTACCCTGTGACAGAACAAGACTGAGCCGCTCACAGAGAACCTCGCAGTCCGACTGTGGTAACGATGCAATCAGTTTCTTCAGCGCCAACAAAGAGCTGGTCAGGACACGCAGATATTTGGCCTCTCGCTCCTCCTCAGGTACACTCCTGTGTGTTTATGCCATATCCATGTCACTCAGTAATGAAACAATCAATATAGTGATGTAACAAGCTATGTTCATTATAACGTAGAAGCAGTGTGTACATGCACACTAGCAATAGTCGTTTCTTTATTTATTGTCACATTGGCATTAATGGCTATTTGTGACTGGAGCAAAATTAGATAAATCGCCCTGAGACTACCTAGAGCGACCAGTGAAACCAACAAAGATAAGTCCTTGGAATGTGTGAGGAAATTGGAATACCCAGTAGAAACCCCCACAGACAAAGAGTGGACAATCACCCACACAGGACTGATCATCAGATAGTCACACACCTTAAGGAAGCCAAGGTGAACAAAGTCTTGTGAATACTTGGTCATTTATACTGCTCAAAAACTAGGGTATATTTCAGTATGGGATATTTCATTTTAAAGTATCCCATACGTTTTGTGAGCAGGAATATTAAACAGTCGATTCCGGTTAATGGGACCACATCGGGACGCGATCGTTTTGGTCCTAATGACCGGCTGGTCCGATTAAACAAACATGCTCTATGTTACAAGACTGGACGTGCTATGTAACATATTAAATGTTTATTAAACCTTTATTGTGCGATTTCCACGTATAGCGAACGTACAAACAAGAACTACTGTTGCTT
>JAUZSU010154569.1:0-26061 GCA_034780255.1 Parotocinclus maculicauda
TGGAATAAGGCTGTAACGTAACAAAATGTGGAAAAAGTGAAGCGCTGTGAATACTTTCCGGATGCACTGTATTTATCCCAGAGTATATAGAAGGTCAGTTCATTGCACCACCTGCAAGTCACAACAAATTGTGTTGGTATGTGACACTCAACTCAGCTGAAATGCACAGCCAGGACTCGAACTAAAAAAAAAAAATACTGTACTAACAAAGTACTGATCGACTCTAAAGAACCAGTGCCACCATTATATTTTTTGTGAGGTTTTTTTAGTGATGATATAATCAGTAGCAGGTAAATTTACAGTTTAAGGCAGTTTTCTGACATTTACAAGAGAACACTTGCTACTTCAATGTTTGTCAGTGTGGTAAATGTTAGTATTCTAAACAAACGGCAGAAAAGAGCCCTATGCTATTGTTTCATTGGTGGGTCTTCTCATATTACATAAGAAAAGCTTAAAAGGTTTAACAGTAATAGGAACATTGTCACAGAACATGTGTAAATTAAAGGTAGCATTCTTGATGAAACCCATAATTTTGTAATTGGACAATTGATTAAACCCATGCTTCAGTAAATCCCAAATAAGGTGATGAGCTCTCACGGCAGGATTATGGTTACTTGTTGCAGCTCCTTTTGAAGCAAAAGCCAGATACTGGAAAGAAGTTCATGAGGATCTGAAACCTGAATTGGGAATGCAATGTTAAAAGGACAAAGGGTTGAGACTACAAATCCACTGCCGAGTACTGGAGCCCTGTCCAGTACGAACATTTGCCTGTACTTTATATATGTCTGTAAGCAAGAGAAAGCAAAGGTCTAACTGAATGCAAAAAAATAAACACAGAAAATGGAATGATATTCCAGCTATGAAACTTCCAACTTTTATTTTGGAATCAATAAAACCATACGTTTCTACACAGGCTTTTTTTTTTATTAAGTCTCTTTAGAAGGATGTGTGGTTCTGGTTTCAGGGGCTGGTTGTTTGTATTTGGCAAAGTTCTCGAACATGGCAGGGCTTTAATCCTCTCTGGCCTAGGGTTGTGCATCCTTGCCCAAGACAGAGCCGGGGGTTCACTGTCAAAGTTTTATAGTTATCTGGGATGCTGAGTTGCTGTCCTCCTGCCTTTCCTCCTGCTGTTCTACTCCTTCACTTTCTAGCTATGCTGTTTTGTATTATGTTCTATATTCTCATTAATATTGTATTATAACTGGGTCCCAGTTTCATTCTTGATCCTTCCGATTACTTTCTTCTTCACATTTGAAGGTGAGATTCGAACCCTGGACCTTAACCAGTACCTTAACCGCTAGCCTAGCGTAAGCAGGTAATCATGTGGTGGCAGTGATGAGCAATTGAAAAGCTTTAAGGAAAAGCTGCAGTGGAACAATAATCATTTTGTTTTTTACTTTTAAAACGTTATTTAATAAATTATGAGATATTAAATACTTTATTATAAAATTAGAATTCTATCTATGATTTTGTCCAACTGTGGTTTAAGTATTTTAAGCAGTAAGCGCATGATGTAGGGAGTCACATGGCGGTGCTGTGGAGCACAGAGAAATGTCACAGTTATGTAAAATATTACACGTTTAACAAATGTTATTCTACAATATATACAGTATATATTTAACTCCTCAGTTTACCTAAATAAATTAAAGTAACAAAGGATGTGTCAGAACGTATCCCCATTGTAAATAATGGAATACCTGTAGTTGTAAAGCCATGTTGAGACAATGCTCTTTTATAAAGAGCAATGAAAATAATTTTGATTACACCAACAATTACAATTAATAATTATCCAATTAAAGCCCTAACTGATAACCAGGGACAGGAAATTTTCTACTAAGATTTAAGTTCTAACTTTACCAAACTTTACCTTAAGGTGCAATAATTGGTCATGGGAACTGAGGGTAATATGTAAGTAGTTTAATTGGTAGTAGGAGGAGTTTCATCAGTGGTTTTCTCTAAAACTTGTCATTTCATAACCTAAAATGGAACAATGGAATGTAAATTCTCCTGACGTCATCAGCTTTTGCTGTTTAACAGCAATTCTAAGGATTAAGAAGAGGTTGTAACATTATAGCATGTCACAGAAAAGGCATGAGCTTTCACATATTTTCCAGTATTCGACCTGGAGAGCAAGGAAGTGCAAAGAACAAAAAATCATGTCATCATACATGCATCATACAAATTATTGCTTTTCAACACAAAGTAAAAAAAATTCACAGGTGAAACACACACTGAGCATGTGCAAGTGCAGAAGACCATCTTAATAAATATAATATGGAAAAACGTGATAATAAATACACACAATAGAAATGCACTTTTCTGCATGTAGTCCTTTTCTGCTATGCTGTCATTTTATAGTTAATGCAACACCATTCGCTTATTACTGTGTGCCATTATGCTGAGTACGCAATGCTAAATACAGCATTTTGCCCACACAATGCACAAACTTCTCACAAAGCACGCGCACACACACACCCATCAATGTACAAACCTCACGCACAGCAGTGTCCACACTGATGATTATGTATCTTTTTGATTCTTCTCTTCATTTGAGTCTTTCTGAATTATATGGCAGGCTTTCTTCTCGTTCCCTCGTGTAGTAGCAGGCTGGGTGTTTATGTTACAGCTGCTCTGCGCTACATTCTCATCTTCACATTCATTACTCTGCTGTGTGGGGAGCTGCAGGAAATGGGGCAGCTCTAACTGTTTTTTAGTCAGTAAACCACGCTGGTCATCGGCTCGGCTGCACTGAACTCGGGTCAGCATCTCCACCAGACCTGACACGCACGCACACACACGATTTAGCAACCAGGCTGAGGACACTACGGTGCATACAACATACATTTACATCATTTATAATCATATTGTAAGCAGAGCAACTTATTCTTCTTGGTATCCATTACCTCAAGTTAGTATAATGAGTTACAGCATTTGCAGAGAAAACTGAATAAAAAAGGTACAGTATCCTAAATACTAGGGTGGCAAAAGACAGCCAATACAATCTTTTCGCACACAGTGCGTCCTCATAGTAGTAAATTTACAGTATACAGCAAGTGCAAGCAAATTGAAAAATCCAGAGTTCAATAATGCACGTACCATCCATTTCATGTGTTTTTTTGGCTTTGCTGCTTACTCGGGCTGCAGGTGGATTCGCTTTCAGCTCGCCACTACCTGTACCTGCACAAAAAAAGAAATCACAATCAGCCAGGTGACACCCTAAACTTCCAAATCTAACACACTTCCTTAAATACCTCAAAGAAAAGGTTACAAGCCAATTCAAAGCATAGGGCCACAAAAGCTCGGTGTCACAGGTCTATAAAAGAAAAAATGAAGTCAACATTTGAGCCCAAAGCTGAGCTTGTATGCATGGCTATTAGATCCACTCAGCTCCACTGAGAAGGAAGCCCACTAGATTAGAATCAGCTGATGTTGCACAATATGCCCTGGCTCACAGCTGGTATCTCAGTTAATTTCAAAGATGTGAAACCATTGGAAAACCATTTATGAGCGTTGTTTTTGAGAGAGCAGAGCTGAAAGATGCACCTTTTAAGGTGCAAACCAATGATAATTCAAGAAAATGCCATAATTGGAATGATAGTTCCATACAATCCATTCTACTGCTACCAATTGTCTAGGAAGAATCCATACCTGTATGTTTCATAGTATGAACACTAGCAGTGAGTGTGACTGAACTGGGCTAGAAGGGGGGGGGATGTACATAGTTTTGGCCATAGTTCACATTTTTAACACATTCTGGAGAAAATGCAAAGCATGCTGTTATGTTTATGTACATGTATTTCTACTCTGAAGCTCTAAAGACGTAATCCAAATGTATGTACTCCATGGATACTGCTAAGAAATTGCAACCTAACAAAAAAGAAGAAAAAAAAAAAAGTAGAGAGGCAATTTAAAATGACCAATTACCCAAACAAATATTTAAGATGTGGGTGGAGTCTGGAGCCAGTTTTGGTATTTTTATTTAGCTGTCTTGCATACATGAAGCCCGTAAAAGATTTAGGCTGTGTGTACACCACACGTTTGTTTTCACATTAGCGTCAATGTGTACATTTCGAACAGACAGCAGATTATATCAACAATTATCAAGGACAATTTAGAGTGCCCAATCAACCAATATGGGAAAAAAACAGAGCAACCAGATTAAACCCATGCAGAGACAGGGAGGACAAGTAGACTCCACAGAGGCAGAGCTCAGGGTTGAACCATAAATTTCTGAGCTGCAAGGTTACTGTGCAAACCACATGAGCCACTGTGCCACCCCAAAGTACTGCAGGTAAAAGTGGCCTAAATCTGATTTAATTTGATTTTTCACATTTTCTTTTAATGTGACCTGTCTACAACTTTGGGTGGGTATTGGAAAGGATTTAATGATTATATCACTATACAATTATAATCACAAAATATTTACATACGATGCATATTCCCATAGTCGTCTTAATAAATCACATCACGTTAGCACATGATGCAAACTATTAGAACATTATAATATAAAATGTTCTAATAGTTTGCATAATGTGGTAACATTTTCACTGCTTCCAAGCCAGTATTAAGTACAAGACTTTAAGTGCATTAGCCATGTTTCACAAGCTGAGTGAACATTGGGTTTGTATGTACAATCAAACAGGTAAATATATATTTACACACCCACCACCCACACCCAGGTCTGGTGACACTTCACTATAGCGCTTTTTACAATACAGTATTGTCACAAAGCAGCTTTACAACAAAGAGGCTAAAAACAGATGCAGAAAATTTAGATTGTTTTATTAGCTCCAAGTTGGATTATAAACGTTTGTTGTCTGGATGTTTCTAGTTAGTGTTATACTGGCATGTAAATACACTTCAGTTAGTCTAAAATGCAGCATCTGGAGTACTCACCAGGAGAAGTAAAAATTAAGCTCTGTATGCTCTTGCCCTGCAGCAACCAAGTGAAATTTTAGTTCAACGCCTTCACATCGATCAATGAATGCAGGCTTGTCATCAGTATTAACAGCCACTGCAGGGGTCAGAGCTTTTTCATGCAAAATTTTAACTTTTACAGTTCAACTAACAGGACCTTAATTCCAACTGTTGAACGTAACACGTCTTCAGAGTTTAATGACTAATGTTTTAAATTATCTTATTCATTCTCTGGAGGTTCCCCATTTTAGCCTGGTTCCTGTCGAACTTCTTTCTGCTCCGTCTCTGGGAGATTTTCCTTTCCACTATAACCCATGATGTGCTCATATTGGGCCTAGACTTTCTTTATTAAATCTGAGCCAATGTCTCACTTTAACACAAATAAGTTTAACTAAATCATATTACTTGATACAAGGTAAAAATTAAGGGTTTGGATCCTTGGTTTCTTAATTATCACTCACTTTGGATTCCACTTTTTGTAAATCTGGTGACAATGTCTATTGTTAATGCACTATTAAACAAACTAAACTATACTGTATAGGCAAGAGTAACTGGACAAGACATTAAAGCATAAGAGTAAAGGTGCAGTTTTAAAACCTTGGGAATATATGGTTAGTTTTGCTGATTTTTAAATTGACAGCTTTAAAAACACTGTCAAAAAAATAGAGCACCAAATGATTGAATACATAGGTTTTTTTTGTAAGGTATCAGAATTTATCTGACTCATCAGCGGTTTACTAAATGACGAAAAGTCACATTTAAATGTGTTCTCTGCAGAAGTTGTTTCCTTCCATGTAGAAAATTAGTAATGCAATTTGACCTAAAGTGAGAAAACTCTTGCATATATTACTGTGCACACAAATGTGCAAAATGCCTAGAAAATAAGATGCCAGACTCACTTTTGATTATGTCCAAACAGACAGTCTTGTTGGCCAATAAGTAGACTCTGGTGTTCATGTTTACAGGTTCTTTCGAGTCATCCTGACAGATACAGAACAAACATCATTAGTCTGCACAAGAAACATTGCAACAGTACATTCACAAATGTATAGGTCTGCAACAAATTACTATTTTGATAGTTGAATAATCTGATGATTATTGAAACAAAATTGATTCGGATATATATTGCGGAATTACCAAATACCTGCTAAGCCCATTTTGCCTGAGGTTGCATCGAGTTCGTTTAGATAACAGATTATTTTTTTGGTTTATTTAGTTCATTTCAGATGACAGAAAACATAGGCTGTTTATTTATAGGCCATTTTAGTGACAGAAAACTACACATCTGTTGCCGTGATCAAGTTTATTTGAAGTTCATTTGTTGGACTGTGGAAGGAAACCAGAGTACCCGGAGTAAACCCACACAGACACAGCGAGGACATGCAGACTCCACAAAAAAAGGACATAGGCTGCTCCATCCTGGAATTAAACCCACCGAGCCACCCTCAAATAAGAGTATGATTGTATTGATTAGTCTGTGATATCATCACGTGTTCTCAATCTAACAAGGACAGTTTTTGTATTACTAACAAACCAAGCAGCTACTAAATTAGTTGGCAATTAGTTACTAAATTAGTTGATTTTAGTCAAGTCACTAAAAAGTTGCTTTCCACCCCAGTCATATAGCAAAGGCCTTACCAAGAACGATCTGCATTCTAAGCCATCACAGTCAATATCACAGTATTAAAAATGTAGCTTAATAGTGACTTAAGCAGTCACTAGAGTCAAACATTTCAAACACACCAGGGTTACGAGGACGTCCTGTGTTCTGAGCTGATGTTTCTGTAGAACAGAAGCCAGCGAGTCTGCCAGAGTCTTACTGGATTTTGCCACAATTACTATAGTCTTCTGAGTAAACACCATCTCTAGCCTAGACAGGAATAAATACACAAAATTATCCTTTTAACTCCTACGCATGAGTAATTTAGATTTTTATGTTGCATACAGCATATCAATGTAAGATTTCATTATTTAATAAGTGCCCATATTAACACCCAAACTTCTCTCACATGCTTCCTAAATGAAGTGTCAACAAGATGATAGGTTGTGCAGCAGGACAAACGCATCATAAACCAGAGAGTTGTTGGCTAGACACTAATAATATTGATCATTGATATACAAAGGGACTGGATGGAAAATAGTTGAGGAATAATTATATTTTTCTTCCTCCTCCCCCAGCAGTTAACTTTTGCCCCTTCCGGGAAACGTCCCACAGTTTGAATACCACTGCAGTTCAAAGTTTCACTTCCGTTTTTAAGAATAAGCACAAGTATTTAAACCCCGTATTACGTTTTGCACCTTTGTGTTGTAGATGTATTTTTAAATGGGTAAATTGCTCATTTTCATAATCTATACACTGAGAACTGAAAAAAAATGCTACAAACTGTTGCTTATTCATTTAAGATAAAAAAAAATCTTTAAATTTACTTAAGCATTCAGACCCGTTGCTGTGGCACTCCAAATTGAGGTTAAGTGCCTCCTGATTGCTTTCATTGCAGTGCTTTTTATGTGTTATACCGTTTTTCTCATGCTTACTATTTTCCATACTTTTGTGCAATTAATTCAAGCAGAATCACAAGGTCTAGTCACTGTTACAAAAAAAATTTTAAAAAAAAACAAAACCAAAAAAAAAACATTTAAAATGTGATCATGACCCACTGACTTGTATTTGGTGGGTTCTGGCTTTGGTTATTAACCATGGACTGTGAACTCTTGAACTTCAGTCCAGATGTGGCAAACTGAGCCAATGATGTGTAGTTATTAAGAAAACATGCGTATAAAGTCCCAAAATTTACACTTCGTGTTAGGTTAGAAACCAAAGCTGTGCCCTATTCATCAAATTGTAAAGCACCAAGGTAGACTCTCACGGTCACTGACCCTTACAAAGTATGTCAAAGACCCAGATCTTTAAGTACTTTAGTAAACATTTCTGTTCACCAACAAAAAAAATTAAATATGGTTCTTGTTGGTGGCTATGTTTTCTACACCAACAAGGGGCTAACTAAATGATGCCCTTATAGCCTATAGCTTGTTTTCTGTAAACACTAGAGCTGCATAATACCCTGTTTGGTAAAAAATTTTTTAGTGTCTCAACTGTTTGTGAACGAGACAGCTGAACTCACTTAAATGTTACTCTGAGTTCCAGTGACACCTGCTGGTCCTGGAGGAAAGCACTATCCTGATCCAAGAGAAGAGGCTGCTGTCGGAGGCACACATTCTACAACAAAAGACAACAATATTAATCTGCTGTCCAAGCTACAGTTACAAAAACCACACATTAGACCGATATTACTGAGGAGTAATGTAATAATCTCTGTCCCAATTAGTTCTGTCAAGCAACTTTATATCCTGTTGAGTCACCCTACCCGCAAAACATACAATGCTTAACTTTTAGCGTCCATTTTAACTTCAGCTCTGTTTAACCACACTTCATATTCACGGTAGAATCACGTGTTTAAACTGCAGAGAAATAAATAAGGCAGTGCATGTGTGACCTTGTCCTTGCCGTGAAAGTAGATGATGATGTCATTCATAGGGAAGCGTCGTTTCTCACACAGTCCACTCAGCATTTCACGTAGGGGCAGACCAGGTCGAGCTGGCACCAAGCTGGCGGTGCCGTCAGGCAAAAACACACAACAGTACTTATCAACGCGAAGAGGAGAGTCTGACTCCGAGCCTACAGGACTCATACCGCCGTTCTAACAGCAGAGAGAGAGGAGCAAAACACAATCACAGGAGAGGATCAGTTAGATTAGTTAAATAATTTCATCCCAGTGCCAAATGCAGAAATACAACAGATATCATTGTCTCTAAATTAGACGCATGCGTCGTTAATAAAAATAAAAATAAGTGAGGTTAAAAATTAACATCGACAGTTTAAGACTTTCGAACAACTAAAGTTCATTACTTAAGCAGCAAAATTGGAGAGATTGAGGAGACAGAAATACCAGTAAATGAAAAAAAGGTCGGTTTTTTATAGTCCTTTTAACCATATACAGTGGTGTACAGTATACAGTGAAACAAAACGTTTCATCCAGGACCAAGGAGCTACATAAAAACATTAAACTTCACAACATAGAGTGCACATGTGCAGCATGTGCAATACAGGACAATAAACAATAAAAACAGGAACAAAGAACACATGTTTATTGTATAAACAATAAAACAAAAAAGGAAAGGAAAGTGTGTGAACATAAAAGGCAAGGTAAATTACAGAATTAATAGGGTTAAAGAAATAAACGTAAAAATTAAGGGCAGATTTATGAATTAAAAGCAAATTGTACATTTACATTATTTAGCGGATGCCCTTATCCAGAGCCACTTACAATTAATAGTCTTACAATCCAGGCAATTGTGGGTTAAGGGTCTTGCTCAGGGACCCAACTGTGGCAGAGATTGTATATAGTCCACTACCATAACCACTAGGCCACCACAGTCCCAAATTCAAAGTAAATAAAAAAACATTTATATATAACAACTTCAGAGGGTAGATCCTGTGGCTTAAAGGTAAAAGCCAGCTGCTGAAAATAGCAAATTCAGAGGACCTGGGTAAGAACTCATGCTGCGTTTGCAACAGTGAGGTCTGGTGTTGCAGTTACAGGGTCCTGTGATGGATGGCGTCTCATACAAGGAGCACTTGCACCTGTAAATGGACCAAATCTTCCTCCCTCCGTCCCAATAACTAATGACCTCCCTTATCTCCAGGCTAAGGGATACATAGGAACTTTTCTCTCTTTTCAATTTGAGAGAGCATAAAAAAAAGGGACAAACCCAGAGTAAACCCACACAGACATGGGGAGGACATGCAAACTCCACACAGATAGAACCCAGCTTACACAACCCGGGAGGGAACACAGAATCTTCTTGCTGTGAGGTAATGGTACGACCCAGTGAGTCACCGTAATGCCAGATTATAAATAGAAGATAAATGTAGATTTAATAATAAATGGTTGAGGAAAAAAAAACCAAACATAACATGAAAGAGAAAAAAAGGAATTAAACTTATAATGGAATATAGAAACAGAGCAAAGGAAAACAAAGGAAATCTGTAGGACAGTAAAAGGGAATCAAATGTTTGGTAGGAAGGAAGATATTTAGCAGGAAATCTCTCTTGCCATATTGCACATAATTGGAGAATTAGAAATCATAGTTTAGTTGCAGTAATATGCACATACCTCTGATTTAGAAGATACTGATCCCAACTCCAAACTGCTGTTGGATTTTACAGAGATCTGAGACTCCTGCCTACATACAGAAACCCGCTGGAACGTCACATCTGCTAAAACATAAGAGAACATGATTACCAAATGAAGTGTACTGCTCACAAATTAAGCCCCCTAAATGAGCAGTGTATCTTCATACTCGCATATAGGGAAGAATTGCATTACTGCCATATAATAGTATTATTTTAAATGATTAGCACATGGTTCAATAACGTTAGCTGGTCAATAACCTTGGTCCATCCTTGGGTCTAAGCATACAAGTATAGTAGAGCATATTCTGACTATACTGTGACTCGTTCCAATCCCCATTCACAATACCCTAGAGCAGTTAAGACCATATTTGTGGTAATATACAGCAGAATATGTATGGGGAGAATTGTGATGGTGCTGGGCTTTTTGTATAGGCAGTGGATATCCTCACCAATCCAATTTTGTGACCCAGTAGCTAGACTGCTGCAGAACTATACAGCCTTAAGTCAGACAGCAGAAAGCGCATATATAGCAGAGCATACTGCAGAAAAACTAAGGGCCATCTGAGGTCCAACTACACGTATAGTGGCTAGATACAGTAGTCTGTTATCCACTTGACTAAGCTGTGTGTGCTGCGAATGAATTTAGCAGTACCTCCCCATGAGCCTCTCTTCTCCACTTTCTTCTTCATGACCTTGCTGTCTGAGAGCGGTGCCTTCAAATCCGTACTCTGCTCACACCCATGCCAAGAAAAACATCAAATTAACTCTATAGCTACTAAATAAAAATAGCCTATTCATAAGCACTACCCCTTCCAAATGCATAACTTTATTTGGGATATAATATATCATGCTTGACTGTTGTGAGGGGTGTACTCTGAGATGCTGCATGCCATATTTTGTAATACTTGGTTTTATCTACTTTGCTAAGAGACACCCAAATTTATAAGCACCAACACATTAACCACACTGTTAGCATTATCATTCTTTCCTAAATTTGCGACATCAAAAAACAGTTGCATTTTGTTCAGCACCACTAAAAGCACTCAAGTCTGGTCTATAGACTAGTCTGTAATTCCTCTACATACTTTGTTAGACCCAATTACTCTCTTTTTTTATAAACCTTTAAGGTCATATTTGGGTGGTAAATCATTCCCAGCACTGCAGTGACACTGATGTAGTGGTGGTGTGTTAGTATATATTGTTCTGGTATGACTGGATCAGACAGCAGTGCTGATGACTTTATAAAATCACCTCAGTTTCATTTCAAAGTGAAATATACCCCAATATTTGTGATCAGTGTACTAAAGTAATTAGTGGAGAAAGCAAGCTTACCTTCCTGTCATTAGTTGGAGTAACACATTTATTAGGGTAACCGAGTTGAGGCAGTGGTCGTCCCTCGACGCTGGCCAGCATGCAGCTTTGGTAAAGTGGAGAGCGGACAAACCGGGTATAGCTATCAAACTTCATCAACTTAAAGATCTGCCCAGTAAAGAAACACATAATACACAAAGACATGAAAGTATAAAGTAATTTAGTTCTTCTTACATAACAATCATGATTAAATTGTACCTGTTGTTGAGCTTTGCTGAACATGTCTGGTGTGGGTTTGTCCAGGTCGCTCTCATTAGTGCGAGCAGTGTCATCTATGTTCACAGCATAGAAAGAATTCTCAGACAGATACTTCTCATATATAGCCCATGACTCCTTCTTCAGCTGAGCACAAAGAAACAAAAACGTGTCAGAATGCACAATTTCAGCGCCTGACAAAAATGTAATCAGGGCCAAATGAAAATTACAGCTATACATTGGCAATCTAAAGATGCTGATTGAGTTGTCAAATTTATTCAAACATAAAAAGCTGGGTTTTATCAAGAAACAAATCATGGCTGTAAGAAGCAGTTTCTTTTAAACTCATGAATAGCAAAACATAGGAGGACTGTAATTTGCTATATTTGGGAATCTGCAGGTCAAGCCTATAGCTTTTTCAAAATTCATCTGCCAGGATTCTGACTGGTACTAAACAGCATTACCTTGGTACCTGCACCACAGCATTGGCTATGAGTAAAGTACAAAGTTGACTTTAAAGTGTTATTTGTTTTCAAAGCTTTGCAAGGCCCGGTTTAGAGTTATAACTCTGACCTGTTTTTGTTCCATTAAACGAGCTGCACTGATTCCTTGCTCTCAGTTGAGGTTTAAGGTGATCAAGCTTTTTCTAAAGCTGCCCCAAAATCTATAAGTCTTTTTATAAATGAATCACCTCCAAGATATATCTTTAGAGAATAAATAGTTTTTTTAATTTAAATTTGTGTTCCTTTTAGAGATCTGTTCTGCACCGATTTACTCATTCAGTAGCATGAAACATGGCTTAATTAAATATCTGTAAAAAGTTCACTTTGACAGCCCTATCAACAGCACATAAAAATCCATTTTTTACATATAGCCATAAGTTGAGAACCATAGCATTTTACTGTATCTGTTAAACATATTGTGGCAAAGTTGTTAGCTGCACGGTTCGAGACCTAGGTTTGAGTCCCGTAGAGTTTTTATTTTATATATTATTTTAATATTAATGCTAAATTTGAAATGAAGCTGTCAGGTGGTGAGAATACAGAGAAATGTTTTTCAATCAATAAACTTTTCATCTTGTTGAGAACTGTAGCTAACACAGCTTTTACAAATGGTTAATTCCCAGTTCTAATATCATATTGGCTGTGCCATACAGAAACCTTATGAAAATAAAAATAATAATCTGCGACCACCTCAAAACAACTGCATTTTGTGTTAATGAGGTGGCATCATCTTAAAAGCCATAAAAGTATTACACTTAGCAGATAGTTTGTATTACAAACATGAAGTTGAGATCAGTTGTGATTTATTCTGTGTATTAACAGTATGACTGGCTCTTCAAATGTAATGTGCTGAAAGAAACATTTTCTTGGTGACTAAGATTAAAAAAAAGAGCTACAGCACCTTCTTTGCAATTTTTCCTGTTGGCTTTTGTGCAGGACTGAGCAGGTTGTTGACCAAATTGTGGACTGTGGCAGAATGTGTTTTGTTTTGTAATATTATTAATAAACATTTTGTAATACACTGAAGAATTTAATGAAGTTATTTGTGTCTCCATTTTATAGAAGCAGTAAGATACTCAAGACTGTATGTTACTGTGATGGTACTAGGCACAACACGGTCTCTTGTTGATTACTTCTTTATTCGAACGCATACACTTTTCTATGCAATCGTGTCGCATCTTGAGTAATAACAAACAAGTTCCTTAAATATGTTCACAAGTCATACACGTAAGGTGACAGAAAAATGCCCCAAATTAAATAACTATAAGAATAAGGTAGGCCATGTGGACACTTCTGGGCACCTGGATTCACCTGAAGACTAAGCCCTTCTAAAAATTAATACTGATTCACAAAAACACCATGCGTGATATCAGATGATTTGAAAAAAAAAGTAGTCTTGTGTAATGTCAGCAGCTAATTTGACACGTTTAGAACAAGCCAAAAATAATCTTTTGGAATAGCGTTCTTGTAAATATTTCAAAAGCTCTAGATGCAATCTTTACTTCCAAGCCTGTCCCCATAACCTCCAATTACCAAACAATAAACTGTTATCTAGCTTTGCATATCTTCAAGCCTGAAGGTGAATATTTCTGTACTGGAAATCACCCAATCATATTTTTGAATTAATATGGCCAACAGATTTAAAAGTCCCTGTTGAAATCTGAAAAGTTTCATACACATTCTATAAACTGAGGCACCTTCATATTTCACACTTTCATGGCACATTCAGCTATATCTACAGCCTGAAACATAAGTGACAGCCAAGCAACCTTGCTATTCACACTTTAGATATGAACCTAATCATTCCAGCTTCTCAGTTGCAGGACTGCCAAAGCATCACAATTAAAGAACAACAGCATTCACCAGTGACATATTTATGGAAAATTGTAATGTTATTGTTATGCACTTTGAAAAACAGTATGTGCAAGGTGTTATCTATCATGTGCCACATAACAGGGTGCGAGTGCGTTTGCGATGGCCGCACAGAAATGCGCAAATATTTTTAAAAAGCATCAAATATTTTACTACACTCACCAGTTCTGTTTCCCATAGGCTAATAATGTTTAATATACTATAGAAAATGTAAGCATTATTAAGTAGAGGGTCATTTCAGACATATCCCAATAACCATATGTGCTTCATGGGTTCAAACAGTAAAAATGCTTTTAAATGGGGTAAACGTATAAATAAATTAAAGCAAAACATACTGGCGTTAACTGTTAGCTGCCCTAGTAATTACTTTATTTGATTTACAATTTGTACTTATTTTTTTCAACAGGTCTCAGGTTTCAGCGATCCCAAACCATAGGAAATTAGCTCTGGTTCTAAAGACATAATACACTTCTCACATATTTCATTTTGAAAAATCCCCTAAATATAAAAATAATGTGTGAGCAGTATGTGGGCACATTTATAAAATGTAATTTAAAAAAGATGTTTGTCACATTCTTAGAAACACTGCAACACACCCATAAACCCCTTTTTTGTAACCCTGATATAGATAAATAATTAGATTCTGATTTTTACACATTAAAAAAAGAGCAGTGAATGAGCAGTGCTGAGGATGATGCAGTACAAAGTAATTAATTACTTTTTTCCTGTAATGGGAGTATTCCAGTCAATTCTGGAATTAAATTATTGACACCATATTATAGTTACTGATTAATTCAAACTTGTTACCAATGTTTGAGCAAAAAACTATTTACATTCCCAAAGCATTTACAACAAACATGACCAAAGAATGAAAGCAAAACTCAGTTTACAATAAATTCAACTTTGACCATTAAAATTGTACATCAGTGCCACCTTTAATCATTTAAAGCATTACTGACATACTTTTGTTCTAGTTGGTACAGATTAATACAGAATTTAGAAAACAGCTTAGAAGTAGAGCAATGGGATGCATGTTTCAAGGAAGTAATTAGTAAATTCCCCTTTACATTTTGAAAGAAGCAATTGGTGATTAATTACTTTGAGTAAACGTGGAATACTGGAAGTAAAATAAAAAATAGAGTAGAATCATGAAAGAATTTGTCAGGTCCACAACACTACTGTGAATCTGCAATGTCACAGTGGCTGGTGTGAAATCAGATTTGTTAAATGCTTCCAGTTCTTAAAAGGCATTGTGTGGACATCATCCACGTATTTTCAGAAATCATATCAGCAATTTACACCTCTTACTATGATCATCTCTACATTAAGTATTGGTCATATCAAGTACATAACATAATTTTGAATTGTGTGCACTTGATTGAGAAGCTACTCTAAACTGCATGTTAAAGCATGTGAACCATCCACTTATTTGCCACAGTGACAGTTTCTCACCACAGAGCTCCGTGTCTCACATGGAATGCAGAAGTAATGCAACCTACACAGATGTATGGCTTACTTCTAATGTCAATCATAAATACACAATGCTTTCACAACCGCAACCCAGGCCTGGTATCCTCTCCTCTTGTTCTCTAAATGGAGTTTACAGTGTGTACATTTTGGTGGCTCTCTGCTTAATGACCTGGGTCATTCATTTATTTACCAGCCCGTCAAGATAAAGTCCACACAATGCATTAAAAGGCCCAGTACTGGGACCAACAGACAGCAGAGACTGGTAATTCAAAACAAGAGCTGATATTCGGAAAGAAATTTTATATGTTCAGTAAAATCATGATGACAAAGGCAGCCAAAAGTCTAAGACTACGAGTAAAATGCTTGTTTCGATCTTTATGGAGAAGGATTCATTAAGAAATGGGCCAAGTTCTCGAACACACTTCAAAGTTTTGCAACACCACAGAAAATCAAGAAGTAATGACTGTCATTATTTTTATACATTGACCTTACCTAAACTTCAAACATTATGAGAGAACTTTTAAGATGATGATGATCTAAATTAATTAAGTAACAAAACACAATCCCCTTCAAAATATAGTGAAATTGTACCAGGATAGCATAGATCAGATTTTGCACAAACATCTACATTGCCTGATAGTTCAAGAACATGGCAAACTCTTATACGTTCCAAAACATGTACTGTAGTTAAAAAACTTATCCAGAAAGGATTTGAATTAAAAAAACATTTTATTAAACTAGATATTCAGTTCCTTCTGGAAATACGACAGTTTTTAAAACAGTAGCCAACCCAAAAAAAAAAAAAATTAAAAAAAAAAAAAGAGCGTTTAGCTCAAGGGGTATTTATGGTTAAGATGTTAGGTTAGATAGATACAGTATCTGAAGCAGTTACCAGACAGACAAAGAAGAAATTATGTGGCTGCATTGATGTCCAAGGTGGTTTCCAAGAAGTGGATTCTATCATACAGTAGTTATAGAAAGAATCCTTTAGAATTTTCTTTATTTATACACAAGACCTAACTAAGTATGGATCTGTGACACTTGTCTGTGTAGTGCATGTATGGTGTACCACCTGGGTTCAAATCTTACCTCCACCAAACCAACTATAAAGCCTACAGACTCTTTACCCATAATTGCTTAGATTATAAGATGTAATGTAAAATTGTCTATGTTGGGTATGTATGGTAAGGTGGTATGTGTTTCAGCTAGAGTATATCTTTATCTGTACATGCGGTTAAGCACATGTGTTAAGTAGGTGAAGAGACAGAACGAGCACAGCTGTGCCAAGTGTGAGAAATAAGGAAAGAAGATAAATAAGGAGAGTGTAATACAGGGAAAAAATACATAATAGCTCCATATTTTATACAATTTTGTTGATAACAATGATACTTTGGCAGTGTATATATTGTGACTAAAGTATTTAAGAAATGCGACTGGTGACAGCATTTATTATGTTCTACTAACAGTTTCTACATGAAAGGAACTTTTTGCAACGCAAGGTTTTTTTTTTTACCATGGCAGGGTAAGCCTGTTGGAGTCCAAAGTTGTCGAGCTGTCTATTGTTGAGTCATATTTTGAGCAACAGCCACATTTTCAAAGCCAAACCACCTCCAATGACAGACTAAGGCTGGTGGTGTAGGTATATTGTCTCCTGGAGCAGTTTGTTTACTCATTTTGAACTTCAGTCATGCACTTTTAGGTTTAACAGAAGCTTAGTTGTGCATACGTAGTGGTCTATTTTATCTGGCTACATGATTTAATGAACGGAAACTCATCCTTTTCTTGACTGTTTCTTGCAAAGTGAGTGACAATGTCAGCTAGTAACATTTAAGACATTACTGTAGATGATACATATCGTAGATCCTACTGACAATTAGTAAAATAAATGAGTAAAAATAAGATTGTGTGTACGCACCTCATCCAGATGATCAGATGGAATCTTCTGGAACTTCTCACAGGCTTGCCAGAAGAGAATGTTCTCAGCACTCACCTCTGATTTAAGGAAATCCTATGGATCACAGTCCAATTATGAAATCAGATAACCAAGTCAGTGATATTAGAAACTATTTGAGAAAAAAACCTAGAACAGATCCACTCATTCAAACTACCAGAAACTACTTATGACTACTGCTTTAAGAATGGGACCTATGGTATAAATGGGTGAAACAAGGTGTAGTTGATGCTTGATTAGAATAAAAACCACACAAACCCTTTGCAGATCAGATTCATTTTGTCAGTATTTATTAGTCACTGTAAACACCTTTTACTGCAAATGTAGTGGTGCTCAACAGAAATATATGACCAAATAATGAACTTTTTAAAAGTCTGTTTTTAAAGTACGAACTTTGTTTATTTAAGACTAATGCAGAAGAATCTAGCGTTTTCCAAAGAGCCTGCTGTGACTAAATAAGGACTAGGTGTAGCCTTTAATGAACAGGACTATTGACCAGAAAGTCCAGGATTCAAGTCCCAGCACTGTTAAGCTGTTACTGTTAAGCCCTGGAGCCAAGTATTTAACCCACAAGTGTCTAAATTGTACATCGTTATATCATATAGGCAAGTTGCTCTAGATGAGCAACAGATGACTAAATGTAAAACTGACACCATCACATGTGCAGAAGGTTCAAATGGAAATGTAACTGGATAAAGGGGTTTACATGACTAATATTTTCGTGTTTACCAAATTATTTCAAGGGTAGCCTGGCTCAATTAATCAGATATACATTTCATACAGACAGACCTCAATCATATCAATATATTTTAATTCAAGTTTATACTCAAACATTTTTTATTGTGCTACACAACCAACTAAGGGATTATTAGCCTGCTGGATACATAGTTGGATTAGAAAAAGTCTTAAAATAGAGCTATCAGCAGCAAGTGACAAAAAGGAACAGATGGATCCATAAGCAAATCAAACTTCACCTTCAACTTAACCTGTGAGTAAAGCCCTTAAAGTCCTTTGAATAAATTGGCACAAATGGTTACTTGATGGCGTTGAACAGCATTTCAGTACATTGTCCATTTTGTGGCAGGAAAGGTAATGTTACACATGGTTTGCTTTCGTCATGTCCTTGTCAGAGTGTGTTTTACTGGTAGTTACTTTGAGTATTCAGTAAGTAAATGTTTTATGGTGCCTGTTTTTCTTTGGCAAGTTTTGCATTCTGGCAGAGATGTTCATAAGTCGCATAATACAAGTCCAAGTCAAGTCACTAATCTTTTGGCTAGAGTCTAAGTCAAGTCTCAAGTCAATATAGTATAATTAAGTGTATGATTAAAAAATAAACAGCTATACATGTACAGATGTATTTATAAATATGTTTCTTTTTTTAATTATTTGCATTTTTTTACCAAAAAAAAAAAAAAAAAAAAAAAAAAAAAACAAATAATTTATTTGTTCTTGAGCTCTCTTAAACATCATTAAAAATCATCATGTCATTTTGGACGAGTCCGAGTCGAGTTGAGAGTCATTAGGGACGAGTTGAGAGTAAAGTCTGAAGTGCGACTTTGACTCGAGTCGCTCACTCGAGTGCCCATCTCTGCATTCTGAGGCTTCTTCACCTTTTAACAAAAATGAATCTGGTATGTTCAATATGACATGGTGTAAATTATGTGGTCCCATCATTTGTCTAGATACATATCTGGTCTATTGCCTATTTGGGAAGTGAGCCTGTTCTGTTTGTTATTTTCTTGCGTGTTCCACTCCGCTTGCCACTTTTCCTCTATATTGTAAGACAGAGATTTTATGCCCATGGGTGGGAGTTTGCAGTTTGGGCTATTTTCCTGTCATTCGGTCTGTTCTTTCATTTCCAGAAAGGCCACTATGGCCTGGAATCCAGTAAAATTCTATATTGATCTCGTAAGCAAGATCTGGAATTTCTTATTCATAGGAACACATGTGATATGTGCATATGGGAAATATATACACATACACTTAAGAGATCCTTACCCCTTCATGAATTGACCTGATATGACAATGAATCACATGACCTGGTGTTAGACATGTGAAGCCTAAAATTAAGTGAGCAAGTAGTCTGTGTTAATCCACATTAGAATGGAAAAAAAATCAGCCAATGTAGGGCCTTTGCGATGCTCCATGCCACAAGGATCATATGGTCATAGATTCTAGACGCATGGCAGCGAGTTTTGCTTGCCTGCATAGTCCCCAGATCTTAACCCTATAGAGCATCTTTGGGACAAGGTAGAACAGGCTGCTCAGAGCATGTCTAATAAATGTCTAAACAATAGCAAGAAGCAGATAAAAACACTTCAGAAACATTTTAGAAAACATGCCACGGTAAGAAAAACAAACAAGTATAAACATCAATTTAAGCTCTTACGGTGAAGTACTGCACTCCAACTGGGTCCTCCAGCAGGTGCTCAAAGCACACAGCCCAGCTGACAACCCTGTTTGCTGGATTATCTGAACACGGAGCCTCTCCTCCAGTATTCTTCAGACTCAGACTGCTGCCTGTGTCCGATGACCTCGACATGTTCAGTTCTTGAGAGAGCGAGATAATCACAGAAGATGGTGATGTAAAACAAATGTACTGTACAAAGATCCTTTCTCAAACAAAGCTTGCATAGTGCAAAAAATTGCTTATTACAAACCTCATAATAATTAAGAATGTCATAAGGACGATCATTTTGAACAAAGAAACCATAAAAATGGCACAGGAACCTTTGTAAAACTTTGCCCCCAAAGAATGGATGAGAAACAGGGGAGCTAACTAGAGCAACACCAACCATCAACCATGAAATTTGCAAAAATATTGATAATGCATGATTATTATAACTTATAATAATTAATTTCAGTAAAATATCAATCCAATATCAGAAAAAGACACTAAAGGAGATCAGCGTGATGCACATCTTTAATTTCATAGCCATGGCTGTTCCCAATCTCTGGATGGTAAATGCTTAATGACCAATTCTTATACTACTTGGTCTACTTTGGGTCAAATTAGTAATTCTCTTCTCTATACAGGTACGTGCCACACAACGTTTGTATATACGTCCATGATCCAGTAAGGTTATTATCCTTAACAGGTAGGTAATTAACCTACTTAAGCTAACCCACACATTTACACATGTGGAACAAAGCAAAAGGTCCTTTTGAATGTTTTTTCCATATTTGAATAAAAATTCTGACTTCAACATAAACTAAACTAAAAAAAAGTCAATGGTTTGAGCCACAATGCATATAATCCCGTCCAGTCTGTGGTAATGTGGCAATCAGAGGCAACTCCGAGGCAATCAGAGGAATCTTAACATTATACTGTAAATATCAGGCTATGGCTGAGATTCCTCATCCTTTTCCCAGAGATAAAACATGCCAAACCTGCATTTGCTTTAGTGACTATAAAGATTCACTGTACTTTCACCAATTTTATGTATAGTTATTGTATTACAGTCCTTTATTTTATCAATGCTTTTAATAATTAATTATGAATACAAAAACCTTTTACTGTAATTGTACAGGTACAACGTGATAATTATTCAGATTAAAATAAAATAGGAGATTAAATATAAGGCTAAAATTAGGTTATGCATCATAAAAGTATGTGCAATGCAGTGGTAAATATTCAATGTAGTTAATCACATTATGTAATTTGACAGAATTTAAGGTAGTTAATTACATATAGGGATTTTTTAAAAAGGGGGTTGTGTACGGATTAATCCAACTAACATTACCTATGGGGAAGTCTGAATACAACTAACAAATCAGAGTTTAAATTTCCTTATGAATCCAACTTTCCACTGTATGACTCAGATATCTTTTGGATGAATCAGAGATGTTTTGTACAAGACTGGGCCTAATACATGTCCAGGAATTAGATTTAAAAAATTTCAGTTGGTCTTTCTCGCAAAATGCATGTATGACTGTAAACTCCAGTTCTGTAACAGGTGCACTGTATTCTAACTCCTAAATAATTTGGTATTTGGTATTCAAAAAACTGGAGTTGCATCAAATATTTCTGTTGTTGCTGCTGCTGCAACCTATTGTGCCTACAGCCTATTGTGGCCAAGCCAGTAACCCCTTCAAACTGAATATATATTTGGAACTTGGAGAACCCATGTCTATGGTCACATACTAAGCATTTTCACCCTCTACTACCATTATGAAGTGTGCAATACAACAACAAGCTTGTGCAAAGTGGTAGGACGTGGTCCCTCAAGAAAGTGCTGCTATCTGCATTTTCTCCTACTAGTCATTACATAGTTGTCTCGTTTTACATATGCAAAACAGACTATCTCACTAAGATTATTTTATACCTATAGCTTACAAATGAGTCCATATAAAAATAAGGGCATGTGTGACTGAAACTTAATAGCATGTAACAAGCACAAATACCAGCTGTAATTCGATTTGGCACAGACAGGACAGGTTTCTGGATGTAGGCAACATCAATGTTTAGTCTTGCTCATTTTAAATCTTTTTGACTGATTTGAACAAAGATCTACATCTGTGGATTTTGCAGACCAGTTCAGTTGTGTGAATTAGCCACATTTGCAGCCCTGTGAATGTCAGAATTGTCATCTTGGAATACACGGATAGGAATGTCATGTTCCTCAGAAAGATAATTAGCAAAAGGTAAACGCCTCACTCAAAAAACCAATTTCTGTATAAATAAAACACCCTTAAAACAAAGGCAAACATGCTCCACCTTAAACCACATGCACACAGTCCTTACTGAAGGCTTCCTGAGGTCTTCAATAAACATGATGCCTAATATAATTAAAACAGGCAATATTTATCTGACCAGATAACCTTTCCAGTTATCAATAGTCCAAATTTCCCCATACCCAACTTTGTGAGCCTCATGTGACTATCTGCCCACATGTTCATGGAATGCAGAGTCAGGACCTGCATGGAGTTCGAGAAGCAATTCTTGCCTGGAAGCGAAGCGATTTTTACAAGCTGTGAAACACTCCTGTAGTTCCTGCCTGTCAGTTATGTCTTTCTGCCACAACAGTGAAAAGGATTTCCTGTAGACTGGGATTTTGGCCGCTGCTGGCAGACCTGTATGACCCTATGCTTCAACGCACTTGTGATTCAGCTACTTCCTTCACACTATGGCCTTTGGTACACCCAAATGCAATCACAATTTTTTTACATTAATTAACATTTGCAATTTGCAACCCATTCTCCACACATCAAACAAGACATTCACTGTACTGTACTACCTCTTGAACTATGAATCCTGCTGCAAAGAGGTATTTATAGCACAATCAACCATAAGCTCAGCATTGACAAATCCTCATGCAGGCATCTGCATGGCCTCAAGATTAAACACATTAATCAAGAAGAAACAAAACAGTGCAGATCACATAAAAAATGTAATTTACACTCACCCCCATCCGAAACTGCTTGTGTCTGCAAAAATGAAACAAAAAACAAAGTGAGGCTGTGAAAAATATTAACAAACAGAATGAAGTAAAAGAGATAAGATGAAACAGGATATCATTCGTAAAACAGCTGAAGAGATGGTTTTGAATTTGAGGGCTTTAGCTCAGTGAAGAGATACAGCTGTCATACAGGAAATGGTTGAGTTTCATTGTTTTATTGTATTTTTTTTTTTTAATTTTTTTTTTTTTTTTTTAAATGGTATCTGACCCCACTTTCATGCTGCTCTACGTATATTACCAGTCTCACAGACATTTTCACAGGCATGCAAAACACGTTAAATATAAACCAAAGGGACATGGACTGCTCTGAGCGTGGAGGCATCTAGGATGGACAGTTTTACATATACACTGCTCACAAAAATTAGGGGATATTTCAAAATAAATAGGAAGACAATCCCACAAGAACTGCTGGACAATCTGTTCCTGTCCATGCCCCATCACTGTCTGTGTGATTTGGCAGTCTTGGGTAACCATTCACCCTACTGAACAGTCAATGTGTGGCACTCTCGTCCAGTTTGACATGCTTCTGTTCACCTGCATGAATATATCACTTACTACCTAATCACGATATTGAGTTTGCATCTCATTTGTGTAATTAAACAACTTTTTGACATTTCATTTGCTTTCTGATAATCATCTTGTTTAGGGAAATGACATCAAATGCTCATTTTAATCACTTCATATTCATTTTAAATATCCCCTAATTTTTGTGAGCAGTGTAGTTAAAATATGAACTGGGGCATTTTTATTTTATTCTTTTTAGAAGTAAATGGAGACCATGTGCTCTGGACCATGTTTTCCATAGCGTCTACAACCCCCCCCCACAGCCACAGGACACTTATTTCAGAAACAAAGAAGAAAAACATCTGTATACTCCAGCAAGTAAAGGTTGAGCAGGTTTATCTGTTACGCTACAGCAGCTCACATGAGCACATGCCTTATATTTTTGTAATTATTTTATTATCTTTATTATTTAAAATTATCTTTAAAATGGGACAAACATGAAGGTGACACTTTGATACACTGTTACACAAGCTGTAGACTGACTACTTTACAGTGTAAATTTGCTGTGCCCTCAAAATAACAACAACTATTATTGTCTAAATCACTGGCAACAAAAATGAGTACACCCCTAAGTGAAAATGGCCAAATTGTGCCAAAAAGTGTCAGTATTTTGGTTGGCCACAATTATTTTCCAGCATTGTTTTAACTCTATTGGGCATGGAGTTCATTAGCGCTTCACAGTCTGCCACTGAAATACCCTTCCACTCGACAGCATGAAGCTGGTGGATGTTAGAGACTTTGCGCTGCTAACACTTCAGCTTGGGAATACCCAACCGTATGCCCAACGAATGCCGTAAATTATCTGCTTCAGAATGTCACAGTAAATGTATGCATTAATGTCTCCCTCAATTAACTGTAGTTCCTCCGGCCAGCAGCACTCGTGCCAAACCTTAACATTCCCACAATCATGCTTGACTGTAGGCAAGACACTTGCCTTTGTTCTCCTCATTTGTTTGCCGCCATCACACACGCTTGACACCATCTAATATATAACCATATAAGTTTATTTGGGTCTCATCAGACCACAGGACAAGTTTCAAGTGATCCAAGAGGTGTACACACTTGTGAGATACTGTATGTCCAGAACATCTTGAAAGCCACCATAATGGATCAAGTGCAAGTTTTTCCAAGGGAAAGTCGGTCATGTACCATATCAAAGAAGACTTTCTCAGAAATTTATTGTTGTATTCAGATTTAACTTTTGAACTACAAGATATATTTTAAACACAGAAAGTTAAAAACTTTTGTTGTTCATCACAGGTAATTGAAGATTAAATTGATGATTCTGATGTCCGGGGAAAGCAGTTGCCGTATAATAGCCGCAGACTTCAACAACCAACACACAAAAAGACCACCAATTTAACACAGCACTGTTGTATCCCTCATAGTCAAATTAAGAGAAACCGAGACAGTGGTGTGTGGACGATAAGCCATGTAGTGGACATCTGAAGAACACTTGCCTTTTGCATTGTATGCAATTTAGAAATAAAATGGCCTATCAATTCTAAAAATCGAGATAAAATCTCAAATGATTTTCCATGACAGCCCACCTGAAAATTAACCCGATACAATAGTAGGGGTTCGTCGCTGTGAGATCTTTGGTGATGTTTGAATTCTATATCTGTAATATCTAACTTTTTTTGTTTCGCAGTTCCTAATTAGGTGTGCTGGAAAGAGCCTAAGTACACATGAAGCATGCGTAAACACGCCCTGGTCCCCGACTTAAAGTATGTCGGCACATTAGAACACTGCTCCATTTACATGCTTGTAATAAAAGGTTTATTTTATATTTAATACAGGCTATATTGAGATATCCTGAAGTACAGTGGTGCATAAAAGTTTGTGAGCAATTTATTATATAAAAAAATAAAATAAAAATAAAAACCCTAGGGTCATTTATTTACAGAGGAAAATAATCAATTGGACATATGTGAATTAAGTTAATATTTGAACCCTCAGGATTAGCAGTTAACTTAAAGGTGAAAGTACAGTCGTGTTTTTATTATATGGGATGCCAATCAAGTGATAGTGGGTAAGCGGGTGCCTTTAAAGAACATGGATCTATCAAAGTCTGAACTTGAAATCACATTTGTGGAAGTATATTTAAATACAAACCATTGAGAACCACAGAAATAAAAATGCTTATCAGGTCTACAAAACCATATCTATAGCGTTTGGACCCCACCAATCCAGTCATTAGCACTATGTAGAAGGGAAATTTAAAGACTTTTATTAATTAGTAAACCAAAAATAAAGAGCAAGGCCTGAAAACAGTCTGCGAGTTCACACAGGAACTCATTAGTATTAGGCAAAGTGAACAAGGCAGTTAGTTGCTTAGTTACCTTGAGTCCACTCTCAGCACAATGTGCATGGTAGGGTTCCAAAGAGAAAGCCAAACCTCAGCAATTATTATGCTTATTATGTGACACATTGATAAACCAGAATGATATTGGAAAAATATAAGTGGGTGTTATTGCTCTCACACTCCCATACTGGTCACTGAAAGTTCAACATGGCACCTCATGGCAAAGAACTCGGCAGATCTGAAATATAAAATTAACATAA
>JAUZSU010154570.1:0-14296 GCA_034780255.1 Parotocinclus maculicauda
AGACATGCGTGTTAGGTTAATTGGTGTCTCTAAAAAGTGACCTTAGTGTGTGACTGTGTGTATGTGTGTGTGTGTGCGTGCGCGCCCTACGATGGATTGGCATCCCGTCTAGGGTTGTTCCTGCCCTTGCGCCCAGAGTTGCCGGGTGGGTACCGGCTGGCTCACGACCCCGTGTGGATTAAGGGGAAGATCATGATTTAATAAATTTATGAATTTTAATTATATAATTAATTTTGCACCATGCAGCCACTATCACTGCTCTCAGATGGCATAACCAGAACTGAAGTCCATCAACAACAAAATCGAGCTGAATTTCACACCCGGCTAGTAGAATAGTGGCTAAAATTGACAGGCACAGTCACAGATACTGGTGAATTCTTTACCTGACAAAACTGGTGTTGTTTTTAAGGCAAAATAAAACCCAGCAAAGCAAAAATGTAAAACCTGCAACTAATTTTCTAGTGTGGGGACATTGGAAAATATACAGACACAACAATATTCCAAGTAATAGCAATCACGACAGACACAGTGTTCTTTCTCTGAAGTGCACATGCCCCACCCCTCGTTAGTGGCAAGGCTTTGTTATGCTAATGATGTAGCTGGAGCGGTATCAACGAGCAGCGCCGTGTGGTGCGTTATCGTCTCCGGCGGCGAGGCCTCGCTCTCCCCGATCGCTCATATGGAATCATGGCCTAATAGCATCCCATTACCATAATCGCCTGCACAACTAGTGTAGCGTGTCTCATTCCTCCTCTCAGTGCAGAGGAGAGAGAGAGGCAGAGGAAGTGAGCGAGCAAAGTGAGTGAGAGAAGTAAAGAAAGAGTGAGACAGAATGAGAGAGAGAGCGAGAGAGAGGAAATGAACGAAAGAGAGGGGTTTAATTAAGCCAAACAAGGGCCACTCCTGCTGACAGAGTTGGGGGCGTTTTAGAAGAGCTTGAGAGGACCCTCTTTCTCTCTCTCTTTCTCTCTCTCTCTCTCTCTCTCTCTCTCTCTCTCAGCATTACAGTGACGAGCTCACAGCAGACGCCGCTCCGAATCCAAACCCGGCACGCCACACAAAATCAAATCCCCATTATTTTTCAATTAATCCTTAATTAAAATATATCATGCCTCCGATCCCACAAATCTCTCTTAACATGCAAATGCGGCCCATTCGAGGATATTTACGCGCCGTTAATTAGCGTGTGACATTCTTTTAGACTAACAAGCCGTGGGTTGGAAGAGCCGAGGTGATTCACAGCAGCAGATCAGTGGGTGAAGGAGGAAAGGAAACACTCAGCATACTTCAGCAGAAAGCTGGGTGAGACCATTACACCTGGGCTCAGTACAAACTCTCAATTTTCAATTCTGATCTGCAACAGCAAGGTACAATCAAAATCTGGTCTGATGTCTGAATCCACCTCCAAAGATGGTCTCCAATACAACAGGGTCAATGACGTGAGATTTCCATCCAAAATGCCCTCATGCCAGCTGGTGCAACCATCCCTGCCTAAAAAACAACAACAACAACTTTAGATATGTTGCTGGGTTTAACTGGTTTTGGCTGGTGTTTCAGCTTGGTCTAGGTGGAGTTAGGCTGGTTTAACTGGTTGGCTAGCTGGTCTCCCAGTCTGACCAACTAATGTGTGTCCAAAACCCTCTAAAATTGAATTTACATTTATCAGGCACCCTTATCCAGAGCGACGTACAACTGATAATTCAAGCAATGGTGGATTAAGAGCTTAAAGACCCAAATGTGGCAGCTTGGCAGAGGAGGGATTTGAACCCTAGACCATCAGGTCTAGAGTCCAGTACCTTAACCACTAGGCTACCACAGTCCCTCTAAAATCACCCAACCAGATCCGTTTGACTAGCTAAGACCACTAACCAGCTAAAACTAGCCATTGGAGTGTGATTTGTTAATAAACAAATATATTTTAATATCGCAAATATATTATCTATATCGTTAAAAATGTAGCTGAACTAAATTCTTTACCCTAAATCCCAAAATTAGAAAGCAGGGAGAACCTTGTTTCCTCCTGAAGATTGTTTACAGGTGTTATCAAACTTTGCTAAAATGTTCATATTCAGAAATTAAGCAATAATTCATGGATTAAGCATTTCAAGAAGAATCACGTCCTCACAATTATTTCAACACAAAAAATACACAAAGTGTTCTGTCTGTGTTCTACCTGCATTTCAAACTATTCAACTAGGCAGCTAGCAAGCTAGTGCTGAATATATAGGCTGTTCAAAAGTTGTCAGTTACTATTTAGCCGCATATTTGTTGTTGAAAACAACTGGGGTTACGCATCAGACTGTGTGTATCCTGGTGATTGAACATGCTTTGTTTAAAAATTAATTCAAATTTACAATCGAACCGAGCTATGCTTCACTAAGTTTACTATTCTACAAGCGCCTAATAAGTGATTCTGGTTGGTTTAGCGATTCAAATCGGGTCACATGGGTTACAGAAGTTACAACTTCCTAAATGTTACAGGGGAAAATGTTACAGAAGGAATTCAGACAGTACGGTTTGACTTCATTTATCGAGCACAACAAATGTTTCTTAGCCTACGTTCAGACTGCCAACTCAAACTGGATTTGAGCTCAATTGTAACTTGAACTGGACACACATTTTGTGAATCTGAGCGGCTAAAAACCACAAGAACTTTGCCTACATGTAGTCAGATTAAAGCCACATTTGTATGTGGTTTCATTAGTATGTGGCCAATCAGAACAGATTTGATCTGACTTTTACGACATTCAGTGCTCAATGCTTAGTGATGTCAGAGAGATCTACGATATAACGTAAACTCCGGTATCCCATCGCACCTCAGCTTGTAGCTAAGCAACGGAACATGCTGTGCCATTTCTTCTTTCTTTTTTGGAACCTCAATGTATGAAAAAAGTTAGAAGAAATATGAGAAACTCTTATATTATGAAGTCTTATACCACTAATCATTAGTTGTTTCCCCGTTACTGAGCACAGACATGTCTAAATGGTACTGTTACAGCCAAGCTGGACGCACCAATTAAAATGACTACAGCCTGAACAGGTCAATTGGATTTGGTCGCAATTTGGTTGCAATTTGAACGGCCAAACCGGCGATGGCACTTTTGGTCTCATATAGCCGATTTTGTACCAGTATGATGGCGACAGTGGATCAAAACACAGCGGCACATAACCAGCAAAGTGCTTTTACTAACTTAAATTCAGATATTCTTCAAAACCCAGCTTTCTTAGTTAGTTTAAACACTATATTTGTAAGACAAATGTAAAAATGTTGTAATGTTTTTTCTAAGTCCCTGAACATCAGTGTTCAGGTAAAAGAGCATCAACAGAGCTGGAGGAAATTGATTCATAACAGAATATGTGGATATGGTGGTGGTCTGAATCATCAATGCCAGACCTGCACCTCGCCTCAGCCTTTATCAGCACCTCCCCCATCATCCACACACACACGCACACACACACACACACACATACACTTCCCTAAGGAGAGACACAGCTCAGACGGATTGATTGACACCATTTTCCATCTGCCAGCACTGTCAGAGAAAGAGAGGGAGAGAAAATGAGAAAGAAATACACAGGCTATTTCAGCAGTAGGTCTACAGGGACACACTCGTACCAGAGTGCTAGCCTGCACACGCTACACACTAGCAAACGCTAGAGTATTTCTTGTATTCGTTTAACTGCCGGCCTAAATCACCCAAACAGCGAAGCGAATGGAATCTCGGCAAAAAAAAAAAAACATCCACCAGGATTAGATCGACTGATTCATAACTGGAGCTCTAGCGCAAGGCTAATGCTATAATGAGTCTTTGAGGCACTAGGTGCTAACCAAACATCACCAGCTGCATTCACAATGTTTTTTTTTTCTCTCTCAAATATAGACCGCAATGAAGCTCTTCACTGTGCACAACTCAATAAAACGTCCACTCGCTTCACGCTTCCCTCTGTGACAACTAAATCAACACAAACAGCAATTAGCAGGGAATGCTAAGCCCGCCAAGTCTGAGGAGCAGACAACTGGATACGGCTAATTCATATCCTATAATTTCATCATATGTTTATCCTCAGCATAGAATGAATGCAATAACGAGACTAAAATACACCATATTAAAGTGCATTCATATTCAAAATAATGATATGCAAACTATACGGTACTTACGGCACGCTAGGCATGGAATCATATTAATTTTATGCATATATGTAAGAGATAACTGAAATAATTTTGATTAGACTGATTAGACTAGATTTTGGGCATGTGCTGGTGTATAAGATTTCCCTTGGGGGGAATAAACACGGTATCAGTTTATTGAGATGTAGGCAAGGAAAAATATCTCTCATTTAGGTAAATACAAATGTGATGCTAAAGAGCTGAGCAAAGCTATAGTTCTAGTACATTAGCTAGCTATGTGGCACAAACGGAAGTGATAAGCTAAACTACAACACAATCAAGACAGGATCTATAAATATATAGACACAATATATAAATTACAAAGCACTAAGTCCTTCATTTTAGGTTTAATAACTATTTTCATGTACCATAGGAAGTGTAGTTATTTCTTTTTATAAACTAGAGCCTCTAAAAACATGAATGATGGCATATTAGCTTTCCCTTTGGGAACTAAAATTATGCTCCTTAATTACTGAGAAACAGGCAAAGAAATATTTTTTTTTTAAAGTGAGATGATTATAGTGCTGAGCTTAGCTGCTAGCTAGCCAGTACATTTAGCAGGTTAGCAAATTTTACAGGCTAAAACAAAGGAACACAGAAACAAAACAAAAACAATGCTGTACAGGAACTACACTATATACTGCAATAAAAACTCTAACAGAAATTACTTAGTTGGTGGAATACAGTTGCAATCACAATTTTAATGTATTATGGGAAAAGTAGTTCTTTCCAGGTTGCACGGTGGCTCAGTGGGTAGCACTGCTACCTCACAGCAAGAAGGTTCTGGGTTCAGTCCCAGGGTGGAGCGACCTGGGTCCTATCTGTGTCGAGTCTGCATGTCCTCCCCATGTCTATGTGGGTTTACTCCCACAGTCCAAAGACAAACATGTTAGTTTACCTGGTGTCTCTAAAGTGGCCCTAAGTGTGACTGTGTGTGTGCCCTACGATTGGCACCCTGTCTAGGGTTGTCCCTGACCTTGCACCCAGAGTTGCCGGGGGGGCACCGACTGCCGGGTGGGTATTCACCCGTGTGAATTAAGTGGAAGGTAATGGTTGGATGGATAGTTCTTTTCCTCTCAATTGTCACCTTTTTGTTTACAGGCAGACTGAGAAAAAATGAACACAAATAAAAGTGTATTAAATATGAAATTGTATTTGAACTTTGTCTGTTTCAGAGAAATTATATGTGAGTATGCATTAACTTAAATGAGAATATGAGGCTAACATTTCCGAATGCTTAAAAATAAGTGTGCAATCCTAATTACAAAACACGTCAAAACAAGTAGCTGATTAAAGGTGATCGGTGAGCATGAATTATTGACAACCTGATTTTATTATTGACTACAACATCGGTGCGTCGTAACCATTATAGCATCCACGAACCCTACCAAGTGCACACTCTTGGCTCAATCTCCCCCCTCCCTATTTTTTCCAGCCATTTTAATTTGACACCCTGAGCCAGGGTAACGAGGTGGGGAGAGAGAAAGCCGCAGTGGAATTCATTAGGCGCGCCACTGCAGGCTTCTCTCTCCCGCCGTTAATGACATCGCGGGCTGGAGGGAAAACGAGATGGCCCAGACACACACACACATGCACTCGCACCCGCACACACACACACACACACACACACACACACACATACACACACACACACACTGATGAAATAAACATGAGGCCTGTCAGCTCTGACGGCTGCCACTGAAGGGACAGAAAGTTAGGTCTGAGGACCTCGAGACCTGAGAGATCACACCACGCTGCATCTCAGCTACATATTGCTGTCTGATGTGAAATTCAATTTGTGCATCTTCACATCCATGTGCCATCACACCTTCCAGAAATATGTTTGCAATTAAAAGATTAACATTGCGTCAACATCCAAGCAGCAGCTCTTGAAAGACATTGGACGCTGAGCAGCGCTCTGTTGGATCACCAAAGATCAATTGGAACAGGTGCTAAATGGACACACAGCAAGGACATGAATGAAATGGAAAAGTGAAAACAGACAGGTGAGCTCTGAAACCAAGACGGGGGGACTGCATTAGTCATTTGGTTCCTGCTAGTTTGTGTCACGCGGCAGCGTAAAAACGTCACATACTGGCAGGTGTAACAGCAGGAAAAGCAGGGACAAAAATTGCCTGGACATTGACGAGATGGACGTCTTTATTTAAATGCAAAAACACACAGCTACAAGCATTTTAGTAAAAACAGCTCTTGTACGGTTGCTTCCTGAACAAAACAAGCACATTCAGGCGAACCGAAACGCTAAAAAGACGATATGATATTCAAATCGCACATGCAAAAAATTTTATTAAATTGATATGTTTGTTCAGGTTCTTTCAGTCAGTAAAGGAGGTGTGGCCTTTGTGTACCTGTCTAGCAAAGGGCGTGTGGCCTATGTACCTGCCGGGCTAATGAGAAACAAATCATTGGCCTATGTACCTGTTAGTCTAATTAAGAAGGCGTGGCTTTTGAGTCTCTGTCCGTATAATATAGGCATCGCCCCTGTATGCCTGTCAGTCCAATAAAGGGAGCCTTGTCTCTGTACCTGAGAGATACAGGTATGGGTTCTCTGTCTGTCAGAACTATTATACAAGTTCTGATCTATGACCAAGAGTTCCATTCAAGAAGTTGTGGATCTGTGCCTACCAGCTGCAGTGAAAGAATTGCAGCCGCTTTTATGCAACACTGAATAAGGAGTGGCCTTTATGTGCCTGTCAGTCTAACGAAGGAGGTGTGGAATCTCTGTGCCTGTCAGTCTAATAAAAAAGCCTTGGCCTTCTACCTTAGAGACGAAGGAGTTATGGTTTCTGTGACTTATGGAGTTAAGGTGTGAACATGTGCCCAACAATTTCAATAAAGCAAGTGGAACTGCTATATGTAACACCGAATAGGGGAGTGGCCTTTAGTACCTATCAGTCCAGTAAAATGGCTTCTGTATCTGCATCTATGTGGTCGTCAGTCCAATAAAGGAAGCTATGGCTCTTGACCTGAGAGATGAAGGAGTTATGACTTGTATGTCTGTCAGTCCCACTTAAGAAGCTGTCGATCTATGCCCATCAGTTCCAGTCAAAAAGGTGTGGACAAAAAAAACACATCCAAAAAAGGTTGTGGAACTGCTATATGAAACACAGAATAGCGGGTGGCCTTTTTTACTTCTCAGTCCAATAAAAGAGGTGTGGCCTCTGTCAGTTTAATAAAGGAGGTGCAGCCTCTTTGTACCTGTCCATCTAACAAAGAAGGCCTTGCCTCTGCATACCCGTCAGCATAAGGTAGGAGGTGTGTCTTTAGCATGGCTTTCAATGCATAAGGGGAAGCATGGATTACCAGTACAACAAAAGAAGCACGGAATCTGTATGCCTGTCAGTAGACCAAAAAAGACATGGTCTTGGTGCCTATCAGGCTCAATAAGGAAGGCATGACCTTTGTACCTGTCAGTCCTTTAAAGGAGGCGTGGCTTACATGCATGTGTGTCCATAGAAGGAAGCATAGGTTCTGTCAGTCTAACCTATAAAGCATGACCACACCCTGTGGTCTAGGTCTGTCTTTTAGGTGTACTGGAGGTGGTGTACGTGACTGACAGTGGAATTAGGAAGGTATGATCTCTGTGTACATGTCTGGCCAATGAAGGAGATATGAGCGCTGGGTAACATTACAGACTAGTAAAGGGGAGGCCTCGGTACCAGCCAACTAAAGGGTCTCTGTCTTTGCACTTACCAATATGATGAATTACACATGGACTCTGTGTTTGTTAATCTAAGTAAAGGGGGCGTGGTGTCCCGTTGCACAAAGCTAACAGTTTCTTTGCCAAAGGCTTTTATCCACCAAAAAGCTCGAGGTTGATATATTTTATCCATCAAATCGTTAGTAAAACATTGGCCCAAGCAACATATTGTCTTGGAAGGAAAGTCACCTCATCAACATCTCCAGGGATGGACAACACAAAGTGAGTATCCGACACAGTCCAGAGTAACCGACCTTTCTTCTAAATGTCTCAACCTCAATCAAGAAGGTAGTGACAGCCACCTGCCAGGAGAACAAAATGAGTCTGAGAGTGGTGGGCAGTCACAAACCTGCCCCTGTCAGATCGAGACTAAATGGCTAAAAAGGACTGGAGGTTAGTGAGACAGCACTTAAATGGAGCTTTTTCTGAAAATTGGACTTCACAAACAAATCAATTACGAAAGCAAGTGCGACTCAACCACGGACGCTTTCACTAACTAAAAAATTGCATTCAGTTTGCATCATTTTGTCATTCAATGATGGATCACTGATGCTTATGCCATTTTATACTGTACTGTTCAAGTCTCAGGCAACTCTTAGATTACATATATAACCGTTTTGGCAATACAATAACGGTATATAATTATTAATTACTAATATCAGTCCCATTTTAAAAATTCAACCAGAAAATAAAGGAAGTTTGTATGAAGTCATAAAAATGGAAAGAAAACAGAAAAAGACAGCTTCTACAGGTTACAGTGGCAAGTATTTATCTGATCTGCCCTTAAATTTGGACAATAGAAGCATCTGGCAGCTTTATCTGGTGTTCATAATGTCAGATTTTAGCAAAATATATAATGAAATAGAATATTATTTACCTATATATCACATTTGTAGTCTTCTTTTTATTCTTGTATGATGACCTACTTGACTTGACTACTATAAGTCTAGGCCTTGACTCAGACTAGATGTGTCCCAGCCTTGGTCTTGACTTGGAACTCCAGAAATCTTGACTACAGCACTACTTTCTACATTTCAAAGAAGCTTGATCCTGAATGGTCTTTTTAGAAAAGACCATTCCAGAAAGACTTAAGATATTACCTTTTAATAGACTTCCACTCTTAAACTCCCACCTCTGCTCGTTTATCGCATTGATTGGCTGTTTACTGCTTCAGCATCCAGTGTTGAACAACAGATTTTTTATAATTTATCAGATTTGTTAAGACAGCTGTCATTAAAGTGAACAGACATTGACCAGGGGGTCGTTAAATGGTGCTTACCTGTGAACTTCAGAACATTTTTAGCTTATAAATAAATGCCCATCGGTTGTTTCTCGGTAAAAAGTGGGGGGACGACAAACTAAAACTGAGAGTACAAGGGATGCACTAACCCCACTCCCTCTCTCGGACCACAAGGAGGTATGTGACAAATTGGCCTAGTTTTGGCTTTAATTAATCACGGAATGCTGACAGCTACCTGAGCGCGGCTACATCATTAGCACACGGGAGAGGAGGAACGAGCTGGGAGGATTCAGCTCATTAACTCATCCGACTCTGTTTACTGTGCTTTTACTCCACAGCCGACGTTACTGCATAATTGTCCACCGCTTGTTAAGCAAAATGATGGTTTCTGCTTTTGTTTCTATATCACACAAACCGAGCCAATTAAATTTCTGCGTTCCTTTGTTGAGGGACAAAACCACAGCGTCTGTGTGATTTAGTGCCGGAGCTGTGATTGATCGTGGATAGAGTGCCAGCGCCGGCCTGCTGTCGATCAAACCCTGTTGTCTGCACATACGACGTGCGTCGCTTGTGTATTTTCCAAAGCAGATCGTAAAAAGTTTGGCTGTTGGATGGCGTTTGGGTTTCTGTCAGTAGCCAGGCGATGGAGGGGAGATCAACACAATGGGACATGTCAGTGGAAATGAATAACAATGAAACGTGTCAGAGCTGATTAATAAACACACTGTCAGCAGTGCCGCTCCTCTCCACCCACTTAAGTTCAGCCCTAATTCCCTCCCCTCAATCTGAAGGAGAATCCAGCCTAAAAAATAGCCAAACACCTAGTGATGTCGGTGCCAGCAACTGAGGGTAGTCTCCTAAATCCTCCTATTTTCTCTTATCTCTGCATTAAACATAACACAGTAAATGCTGTAAGGATTAAAACAAATGTCTGTATATTTCTATACGGGTCCATGACATGCATTTCTCTATGCATTCTCATTATTTTCCTTTGTAGTAACAACTCAAAGATCACATTTTAAAAACAAAGTGGCACTATTTGAAAGTAATCAAGATGTCACAACTGAGAATCCAATCAACCAGTTAGAACTGGGACTATTCCAGGGCTGAGTGTTATGACTGTTTTTAGATATAAATATCTCCACAATCCATCATAACAAAGAGCTCACAAGAGTCATCATACAAAGCCCTTTATTACAGGCACTTTAAATGCTGACATGGCATCCCAAAGTGTCTTAACAGCTAAACAAGAGTAGTACAGCTAGATATTCCTGACAGACACAGGGTGGGTCTATAGAATTTGAGGGAAAAATGTCAGTTATATAAGGTTGGCGTGGTTTATGGACACCAAACAGTGCATAAACAACCGGTGTCCTGTTGATCCACCTCAAAAGGAAGCACTGCAAAGAACACTTTGGAAACCAGATTGTGCAGAGACGCCACATGTTTGGATTTTACCTGGCCAATGACTGTTTATGGTCTGGCCATATTTCAGAACTATATACACTCTTACTGGCCATGTTATTACGTACACTTTGCTAGTACTGGGTTGGACTCGTTTTGCCTTTAGAATTACCTTAAGTTCTATGCCATAGATTCTGGAAACATTCCACCAGGGTTTTGGTTCATACTGACATGAAAGCATCACTGAGTTGGTGCACTTCTATGGTGCACCTTACTGCTTCATCACATCCCAAAGGTGCTCTATTGGATTGAGATCTGGTAACTGTGGAGACCATCTAAGTACAATGAACTCATTGTGGTCATAAACGAACGGACAAATCAGCGTTGTGTCACCATTTGGCTCGCTCATTATGGACAATAGAATCTAATTTGTGACAATGTTTATGTAATAATGTAAAGCTGCTTTGTGACAATTTCTATTGTAAAAGGTGCTGTACAAATAATATTGAATTCAGGCAGGCTGTCCTTAGTTGCCATTAAGTGGCTCAAAGTGGCTCAAAGAAAATGTTACCCACACCATTACATCTCCACCTGCCTTAATTATTGATACATGGCATGGTGGATCCATGCTTTCATGATGTTTATGAAAATTTGGACCATCCGAACGTTTCATCAGAATTTAAAACTTATCAGAACAATAATAATAATAATGTTTTCTTCTTTTGATCAATTGTGGTGAGCCTGTATGAATTGAAGCCTCAGATACTACTGGCACCCAACGTGGTTTTGAGCTACTGTAGCCCTACTGTTGTGCATTCTAAGACAATCTTATGCATACTTTTTTTGCAACAAGTGGACCTTTGCCTTTCTATCAGCTCAAATCAGTCTGACCATTCTCCTCTAACCTCAGCCATCAACGAAACCTTTCTGCTGACAAAAATCCTAGAGATGTCTGTACATGAAAATCCCAGTAGATCAGCATTTTCTGAAATATTCAGCCCTGCCCGTCTAGCACCAACAACCATGCAACGTTCACAGTCACTAAAATTAACTATTTTACATATCACGATGCCAGGTTTGAACATTAGCAGATCTTTAAGACCATGTTTATATACCTAAACACTTTGGTTTGATGTCCTGTGATTGGCCTATTAGATATATACATTAACAAGCAGTTGAACAGGTGTATCTAATAAAATGGCCAGTATGTGCTTAAGTCACACAAATATGCTTAACACAGTTGTATGAATAGTAAAAAAACATACAAAACACAATTTTACAATCATGTCCAAGACGTAAAACAATAGTTTCGATTCTCACCAAGGTTCTCGACGGTGCAGATTTGTGTTTATTTTATTAGTCATCCCTTGCTGACACTAACACCAACCTAAAAGAGCTTAATAAATATTATATGTGAACGTGCCTTGATGTGCGCATATAATAGACGGAGAATAAGTGGGGAGATAGCCGTGAGGCGGCCTTGAATAAAACAGGTATTAAAACAGATGAGCGTACACACAAATAGGTGTGGCGCGCCTTGTGCTGACGGAGTTAAAAATGAAGAGGAATGTAGCGATGCAAAACTCTCCGTACGCTCTTAATATTTTATGAGCCGCCGTCCTGACACGGGGCTGTATATCTCTAATTTGTGAAGCAGCTTGAGGACAAGCAAGGGAAAGCGAGGGAAAGGTGTAAATAAAGAGAGACGGAGTAGAAACGCGAGGAAAAGCAGCGCTGTGGCGTGACGGCGAGAGGGAAATGTGCTTGTCAGTGTGATGCACAAAGCATTTGAAATGGGCCATTTAACCGCGGCGGTGTTGTAGCTCTCACCGACGCCCCATTTGCATACTTCATGACGGCTGAAGATGGATGGAGAAGATCAGCGTCATTGAGATGAGCGGTTTATCAAGGTTACGTTATCCTCCAAACTCTTAACCTCTCTATATCTCGTGCCTTCTGTCGGAATGCCGTGTCGCTCCAGTCTGAGCGAGGAGAGGAAAACAATTAGGAGCACAGTGGCAGCTTGATGAAACTCTGACGAGGAGACGCTGACGGCGCCGTCGAATGCCATTTCCATTACTGCCAGCTCCACTGCCAGGGAGCAGCGCTGCTACTGATATCAGATTTTTACACTTACTACAGCTGCCTGATGTTCTGTCACAGTTTACGATAATGTTATGACATCATCATTTTCAGTAATTACAATGTATTTACTTACTGGCCTCTTTCAAGTGTTTTCATATTTTTATATGCATTTCACCAGTTCTATGATTATAAAATTCTTATCCAGAGCATTAGGGACCTTGCTCAAGAGCACAGCTTTGAACTCTTTCCAATTCATAGTCCAAAGCAGGGTTTAATTGCTAAGTAATTTAACTTAACCTCTAACCTGAACCCAGGCACCTGTTAGCTGAGCTGCAACGCCTTCGATTAACCGAAGATTATACCGAATCGGCATGAATCTAAACCTATGTAATGCACTTCATGCATGAATTGTATTTACACCCTTTATAGTCTCCTACATATCAATTATAAAAGCTATTTCAGCTTAACCACACTCAAATATTTTTAAATGACAGAACGAATCCTTGTATCTGTTTCATTTTGATTGGCTGCAATGCAAAACTGAAACACTCGGTTGATACGTTTGGAGATTTTCGTGTACTAGTGACTGTATGTATGACGTTTTGTCGTAACTATCTCTAAGCGATGTTCATATGTATGTGCCTGTCCTATTGTAGGCAGTACTACTTTGTTTGTCCCCCAGTGTATGTTCTATAATATTCTCTCTAACTATAATATTCTCTCTAACTATAATATTCTCTCTAACTATAATGTTCTCTCTCAGTCACTCGTTAAGTCTCGGTTTCATCTGGCTGACCTTGTGTTGTTTACAATACCGCCTATCAATGCGTTACTTTCAGTACATCGTTGCGTTTTTATATTTACTCTGATTTGCTATTGAAGTTTAGCATGTTAGCCTGTGTCTAACTGTTTACATTTTCACTTTTGAATTTATTCCGGACGCATTCATGTATCATTTTCTTACAGTTTTCTTGTGAAAATATGGACAACCCGGTAAACAATCTGTTTCACAAAATGTAATGTATCTGTAAGCACAGGATGCTGGATGCAATATATATTAGAAACATAAAGGAAGTACATTAAGTGTACTAAATGTATACTCTCCACATTTGTTTTATTCAATCATAATGTTGGTTTATATTGTTTATTTTGTAGCATTCAGACCTAGAACAAACAGCTGTGAGACAGCAGAGAATATGAATACACACACACACACCACACACACACACACACACACACACACACACCTGAGAATGTCACCTGTGCAACCCGTCTTACAAAATAATGAAGTTATTGGAATTTTAGGCACACTAAACCAGGTTGGGGTGTCCCCATAAAAATAATGGAAATAAGGCTCCCACTATCTGAATATCCATTAATAATTTGGGGTTTCACTGCATACCTTGTAGTTAGCTATACACTAGGGTTATATTTCACAATATTGATAATACTAATTAACTATATAAATTTCAGCTAAAAAAAATCACATTTTTGAAAAAAGAAAAAAACATTTAAAAAACATTTTAAATGGGGTGTAAACCACAATCTCACATATATACAACTTTTATATATATATCTGAATTAGGGCTGTAACGATCCAATATTTTGTATCGGTATCGGCCCGATATGTGGCAATATCACTGAATTGGAGATCTGATTGGGGAAAAAACTGTTTAAT
>JAUZSU010154581.1:0-14293 GCA_034780255.1 Parotocinclus maculicauda
AATGCTACTCTAGACCTAGATAATAGTTTAAAAAAAAAATAGATAAAAATGTAATAGTTGAATGAATGGACCTTAATTGAGGGTGTTTTTACCTTATAGCTACTTCAATGACAACCAATATCCTGATGAAGCCAAAAGAGAAGAGATCGCCAATGCCTGCAATGCTGTCATACAAAAACCAGGTAATACTTTATTTATATATTTTTATATTTTATATATATATATATATATATATATATATATATATATATATACACACACACACACACACACACTTTTTTTTGTGTGTGTAATTTCATTATACAAACCTGCTGGTGGTCCTTTGAACAGCACTGTTAATACTAGATGTCACAATTCCTTTAGTAACTGATCACAAGGATCTGTTCAAATAACATAAAAACATATGTTGACCTTCATGATTTGGCTGCTGGTAAGAGTGACCAAGAACTATGGCTGGAGTCTGTCAAAACAATTTTTGGGGTTATCATGTCTCAGTTTTTAATAACATGCCACCCCCATAGCAGCGGTTTGAATGTGTAGAGGAAAATGACCTTATCTTTCATATAACCACAAATGTAAGCATTGGTTTCTTTGAGGAAAAACAAAATCGATTATAGGGTTGGCATAAAAAATGTTTTACTCACAGTTAAGTGTGATGGAGGATATGTGTTTTGTGGAGCTGTTTGTCCTCTTGGAAATGCTGCTGGGCTACACACCATCATGAATCCCATAACATACCAGGAGATTTAAAAAGAAAATGAAACGGGTCCTATGAGGACATTCCATGTGAGCTAGAACCTAAAATGTGTATACAAATCTGTACTGAAATATCATTATATTGACATGATCATTGAAGTTCCCTGATCTAATCTGATCTGAAATTCCTATTATAGTATCTAGGGCTAGGGCGGATCAGGATTCTGCATTCAAGTGGCTCATTTCCTTTAAAGCAATATAAGAAAAGACAAAGGGATGCTGTGTTTGCAGTAGATCTTGCATTAAATCCAGGGGTTCAAGTATTTTGTTTATACTTTATCAATATAAACTCCTTAAAACTGTCACTGTAACTTATGTTTTGTTGGACGTGCCTGTAGATTTACAATCCTTCTGTCAGTTGGTCGCTATGTAAACGGAAACATCATATCCTCTTTTCAGGCAAGAAGCTGTCTGATTTTGAGCGAGTCACGTCGTTGAAGGTCTACAACTGGTTTGCTAATCGTCGCAAAGAGATCAAGAGGAGGGCCAACATTGGTAAAGTGTTCCATCTGTTTGTTTTATACTATAACCAGTGAACCTGTTTACACCTGATCATTTTGCGTGTCTCGAGTATCAGGATTCAATTAGGATCAAGTTTATCCGCATAAAACTGCAGGTGTTTCTACAGGCAGGACACATTTACGTGCAGTTTAAGCAATTAAATCACTTCAGGAGCTTTTCGGCCAGATGCTGGATTTTATATACGACAACCTTTCCCAACCACACTAAGCTGCTTTTGATTAATGATGCACCTACATAAACCTTTTTGGCCAAAATACTGAAAGGTTTTTTTTATGGAGCATAATATAAAACTGGCAATGTTATTATTGACATCTCTCATGTGTAGTGATTAAGAACATTTGTCAGAACGTTTGTCAGATGTCTGTAGACAAGCCAGATTGCTTGCAAGTCACTTGCTGGACTTTTTGTTTTACTTAAATTAGGACTGCAGGGGTTATCATGTAAAAAATCTAAATGCTAAATATTTAATAAATAAACCTAAGTCTTAAAACTATTAGTGGAACCTCTTAGCTGGACGTACAGTAGATGTATTGGCTGTATTTAGTTTTCACTTCGATCTTGCTTATTGCTATGCGATCTCTATCTTCTTGTATTGTTTTTTTTTTGTTGGCAGCAGCCAATCAGGGCAGGACAAGGTTCTGAAACGATCATGCTTTTTATTGGTTAAGTGTAGCAACAAATGAAATTGATCTTATGTGAAAGTGCCATTGCTTATTCCAAGTTGTTTTATGCCATAGACGATAAAGTTAACAGGGGTGTGTAAGGAAACGCAGGCATACAGGCCATGGGAAAATGCATGTTTGGTCTCGTGTGCCAGTCACGTAGTGGGTTTTTTAAGTAGCTTCAGATGTGTCATGGCAGGGTCTTTTTTCCAAGAAGCTACAATCCTGGAGAGCCACGGCATCGAAGTGCAGAGTCCCGGCGGCCATTCCAACAGTGACGACATCGATGGCAATGACTACACCGAGCAGGTGAGGAAGTAACCCGTGCTTGTTTCAGGTTCACCACCCACATCTCAGCCCAGATAAAAACTTTTCAGTGTAGAGTATCAGAACGGTGGACATGAACATGTTAATGTGTCAGTAAACTGTGCAAAATGTCTTATCATGCAAAAAAAAAAATATTAAGTAAGTAATTTGACAAATAAAAGTAAAGTTTATATAATATAATCCAATGATTAAATAAAGCAGGCAGCAGGGTCACTCGGTGGGTAGCGCTGCTGTCTCACAGCAAGAAGGTCCCGGGTTCAATCCCAGGGTGGAGCGGCCTGGGTCCTTTCTGTGTGGAGACTGTATGTCTTCCCTGTGTCTGTGTGGATTTACTCCGGGTACTCCAATTTCCTCCCATAGTCCAAAGATGTGTGTTAGGTTAATTGGTGTCTCTAAAGTAACCCTTATTTTGCGACTCTGTGTGCGATTGCGCGCGTGCCTGTGTGACTGCGTGTGGCTGGTTTTCAACTGGCCCGCGACCCCATGTGGATTAAGCAGAACATAATAAATGAATATTAAATAAAGCAGATGTAGTCAATTTATTTGCATAATTAACAAATTATATAGAGAAACAAGTGGACTATAATGTGTAATTGTAGAACTATAAAGTGCTTCTATATGGTAAGCTGAACTAATGAAATGGACAGAAGGAGTAAAAAAAAAGTGTAACTAATAAACTGATTGGTGAGTGTATATGTGCTAGAAGTTTTGGTATTGCTAGTGTAATGTGTAAATACACAAACAATGTGGTAAATCAGATGTTTTACATTCTCTCTGTTCTCACAGGGTTGTGAGTTGCCCTACTTTGAGAAGAGATCAATGACAAGGCCCTTTGGTTTCTACAGGCTCGAGCCTACATCACCAACCCAGGTAAAAATTGTTATGAACCCGACAGCTTTACACTTTCGCCCGGCTCCAGTTCAGCTTAACTTCTGGGGGTCTTTTAATTCTATTGTTGCACCCTATTAGTTATCTAAACAAATCTGTACATAACCAGACTGTTATGGCTGCACTTTGGTGTTTGACAGGCAACGTTCAAAACCTTGGCCCAACTTCAACACCCCAATGGATTAGCTAAACTGTGTGGCAGTAACCCATTTTCTTTTTCCAGGACGACAGCACCAACCATGCAGACCACCAAGACCCTATCTCTCTTGCCGTGGAGATGGCGGCCGTCAATCACAGCATCCTGGCTCTGTCCCATCCAGGAACTGTAGCCAGCGACATTAAAACAGAGGCGCTGGACGACGATTGAGGAGACCATGCTGGAGGGAGGAGGGTGGGAGAGTGGATTTTCTGCGTGGGTGTGTGCGTACGCGTGAGTTAATCGGATGTGTGTTGCAGTGTTTTTACAGCAGAGGTCCGCTGTCGACTAGCAAAAGCTTCAGCGTCGATTCGACATGGGTCACTCTCTTCCTCACTATATTCCTCATTTACACACTCTCTCCCTCACTAGATGAGAGTGGGTCTTTCTTTACACTGTATCTTAAAATGGCCATTTAACCTTGCTTTGGATTTTCTGTCAGAGGTTATGTTTAAAATGAGAAAAACAGGTCCTACCTTTTTGGCGTATCTTCCACAAAGTGGGACCGCGCCATCTCCGGCTCATCCTTAAGCCTGGCTCCCTTCCCCCCCAACCTTTACCTCATTTAGCTCCAAAAGTGTATCGAGCACCTCGTTATGTCCCTTATCGGTGCTTCCTGGAAGTGGCGTCGTCTTTTTCAGCTCCTCGCACCAAGGATGAACGTTGGACATTGGGCGTCGCCACACGTGCGATTGCGTAACGTTTTTGGAATGGAAAGAACGGGTGTGTATTGTGTGGTCCCGTGTGTGTACCGGACTCCTGTAATGACTGACAACTCTGTGTAATTAGCCGCTTGAACACATCCATTCCCTTAAAGGTTTAAGTTGTGTGGTTTTACCTCTTTATTTTTTTTAAGGTTAGTAATTATTTTACTACGTATTTGTAGCAGCAATCAAATTTCTGCGTGGTGAAACTTTTTTTTTTTTTTTTTAAAGTTTGTTTTTCTAGCAGCAGTCATACTTTTATTTTTTATAGTTGGTTACATTAATGCCAAAGGATGGAAAGTCGAGAGTCCTTTGGACTATAAAGTGATGCTCTGCTATAGTTACCGTATTTTCTGGACCAAACGGCGCATGGTTTTGCCCTTTGCAAGGTGCTCTCACCCATTTCCATTGGGTAGTTTAAATCGTAGTGCATGCCTTTAAGTAATTATGGTACTAAAATTTAAAAGTTGGCGTTATTTAGACATTCTTAGCACGTCAATTCTATAGTGTAACGCTAATTTTATATAAGACATAAATACAACTTTGTAAAATCAGATCATGGTGAAATTATGAACCTCAAAGGACGCGTGTCAAACATTTGTTAAGTGGAAATGACGCATTAACCAAATAGAAAATTGCGGTCAGGCTAAGCTGTTTGGTTTTCTTGCAAGTGAAATGCATTAATTAGATTCATTTACATGAATACACATAGGCCCATAACGTCTTAGGCAAAGGTCTTAGGCCACCATTAGATTTGTTGTTTTAGCAGTGTTATAATGACCATATATAAGATTGGATGCCATATCACGCCTTAATCCTCTCTTCCACCCATCTTTCGCCCTGTTCTCCTTCCAGAAACGTGATTTCTGGCTGCTGCCCTTCCAAAAAGAACATTCCTGATTAAGCTTCTTTGGACTGTTGGAGGGTCAACTTGGCATCCTGATGAAGTTGCCAGATGCTGCTATTGCTCAAGTTTAAGGGGAGCTCAAACTAAATACTTGCCACTGTCAGCTATAGAAGATGATTTTTATGATTTTTTTTAGTAGTGCATACAATTAAATTTCAGTAAAGATAAACTAATAAATTATTATATAAGGTCATTTATATCATTAAAGCAATGATATATTTAATCTAAGGGTGGCCTCCTTTTGCACAACACTGTACCCTTAAGATAAACTAGTTAATTAAGTGTTAATTAATTTACCAGTATGCACTGAGCAGCAATCAGAAGAACTGCCAGCGATAAAACAACAAAATAAGCTGAGGTGGTGACAGCCGTTCAGGAGCCAGCGGGACGGTTTTAAATGCAGTGTGCTTATTAACATATTAACAAATGAATATATCCAGTCGGCCCACTGTCCATGAACCAGTCAATGCTTTTTATGCAGAAACAAACAGTGCTAGCTGGAGAGAAAAAAAGTATGGCAAAATAGCTAACATTTATCTAGGCTAATAGTTCTCAGCTACGAATACACACGAGGCAGCAAAGATGCAGGCCATGTGAACACATTAGTTAATGTAAAGTTCAAATTCAACCCACTATGTTAATAATAAAGTGTGAGTGCATGTGAGACAGAGAGAGATAAAGTGAGAATACAGAGCGAGCTACACTCCAGAAAATACGGCAACAGTGTTCTCATTTTATTTCTAAAATGTCCAGCTTCACCCAAAGTGAATTGGAATAAGCTTAAGCTTTGTAGGTTTATTTATTATTTTGTACATTTATTTCCAGAGATTTATTAAGCTAAATCTCAGTCACGGCCTAAACACTTGTAAGCTCTTGTGCAATTGCATTAGTAGATGATTTTAAAAATGTGACGTTGGCTTATAGCCTCAGAGAATTCCTCTGGGAATCTAGGGGAAGAAAAGACTGAGTGCTCTTATCTTAACCCTGTACCTAATAATTGGGCCAGTCGAGCATCACGGGCGTGATGCCAGTCCACTTCTCAGAGAACGTCATTGTAGACAAGCTAATACATCGTTCTGCTACTTCAGGACTTTAGAATGTCTGCTGTAGGCATGTGCCGATACTCAGTTTTATACTACACTGCAATATGAATTGAGCTCAGTACTGTTTTCTTGGCGGTTTCAAATCCAAGGCACGGGCCTCCTAATGACGTGGCAGTTACACGTTCGCCTGTTACCTGAGGTTCACGATATCCGTCTGCACATAATTGGCCCCGCTTTCCGGCTGGGATCCGATCTCAGGCATCTGTTCTGTACGAAACGAGGTGCTTGGTGCCCTCCTCAAAGAGTCTTCAGCTTTTTTTACAAAGCTGTACGAGCATTAACTAGCATGTGCTAGCACTTACCCTCTCCGACTGTTGACTGTCATGATATAGGTAAGGCTCAGCTAGGATCTGGCACCGATACCATGATGAATTCTGCAAGTACGGTGATCTGTAAATGTACTATCGGCACATGCCTAGTCTGCTGTTGACTAACACAGGCTTTTAGTACAGGCTTTTCAATCTGTAGCTATTTACTCGATTTAAAGGAACAGAATTAACCTTATCTCTAATCCAGTATGATTTTTATTTTGAAAACGATTTCTCTCTCCCAGTGTAAAATGGTGAGCGATATTTATAAAATGCAGAATGAACTAAGAGTTCCTATGTTATTGTTTTGCAATTTTGTTTGTGATTTTTAAAGAGCAGTCTCTCTGTATGTCAGATTTTTAAATATATTTTGTAATAGAAAACAGAGCACCCCCACTGAACGTGATTAGGTCCACAATAATGTGCAAGAGGTACCCAGAAGTTTAGACACAGTTCTATGGGTGTATAAAAATATATTAGGCCAGACTTTTTTAATTGCTTGTTCCTCGGTTGTCCCTACTTAAGAATCTACTGAGGAGGGAGAAAAAAATAAATAAATAAATCTTTATTCAGCACTTTTCAATTTCTCGAGGGCTATGTGGAATCAATACAAGGAAGGAGGAAGAAATAAAAATAATTTTTTATTTAAAAATAAAATGTATTTAATCTACAATTAAATTAGGTTTTTTTGTTTTTTTTTAATGTAGAGAACAAAACTTTTTTGGGGGGTTTTTGTTTTTTTTGTTTGTTTTTATTTCAACAATTCGTACTGCGTCGGTGGATCCGCGAAACAAACAATAAAAAAAAGTCTGGCCTTATTTGCTGTACACTTCATTCGGAGACATACCCTGGTAATAATGACCATGTGTAGACCATAAAATTGATTGTCTCTTACTACTTTACTGTACATGACAGGGTCTGGGCATGTATTGGACAATAAGCATACCGTTGGTTCTCATAGTAGATGTGTTGAATACATGAACGTGGCACACCATTATGGCCAGTTGGCTTTATATGGTGCTCCCAGTTAGCAGGTGGGTACCTACTGAAAATGGGCAAAATTTGATGGCTTGGCAACTCAGGCTATTGCGTTTAGTCCGAACCAACAGAAGGGTTACTGTGGGACTGTGGTGGTTTAGCGGTTAATGTACTGGACAGTGCACCAGGAGGTCCAGGGTTCACATCCTCTGCCAAACTGCAACTGTTGGGTCCTTGAGCAAAGTCCTTAACCTGTAATTGCTTTGTTTGTAAGATTGTATCAGCTGTTGGTTGCTTTCTGTAAGGATGTCTGCAAAATGACTCAAATTTAAAATGTACTATACTGTGGTCACTTTATTTAGAGTAGCTTACATGCAGAAGAGGGTAATATCCAACAGCATTGGATTAAAGTGTACACTCTTCTTAACCTTAGGAAAAAATTTTTGGCAAATATTAGTTCAAGGATGAGTCTACTTCACAGCCTTTATAACCTATATCTTACTGCTGTGTAGGTCAGGGATTGGGGTGTATTGGATGATTAGTGTACAGTTTGTTCTCACTGTAAATGTGTTGCAGAAATGGGCAAGCAGAATAATTCAATTCAATTTTATTTAGTTTATATAGCGCCTTTTTAACGTAGCATTGTCTCAAAGCAGCTTTACAATATTACAATGTCTTAAAAAGGCCAATCCCAAGTTGAGCAAGCCCAGGGCGACAGTGGCAAGGAAAAACTCCCTAACATGGTATGAAGAAACCTTGGGAGGACCAAGACTCAACAGGGGACCCATCCTCCATGGGTGGAATACCTGAGCGACTTTAACAAAAGGCAGACCATTATGGCAAGGACTTTAAATTTTGCTGAGTATCTATGCACAGTGGTCCAAAATTGACAAACCACAAATCAGAGTGGCGTATTGATGACTTGGAAACAAAGGCTATCATATATATGTTGACTGGGCAGAAGGGTTACTATGGTCACTTCCTTCAGAGTATTTTACAGGTGAGACAGATTAAAATCCAGCAGATTAGAGCCCACATTCTGCTTGTTACTAGGACATTAGGCTGGTTACTAGCCTTGTGGAAATGTGTAATTAATCAGGGATTATATGGGGTATATGGGCAGGTAAGCGTACGGTTCTTATTTCAAATGTATTGACAAATGGGCAAATATAATATCTGAGTGACTTTTAACACAGGGTAAACATTTATGGACAGGCGACTTTGTGGTTTTTCCAGTCAGCACTGACAAACCTGTGGCTCTTTGATTCCTTGGCAGCACTTATGAAGATGTCTGATTGGCATGCATGTGGTTCTAATTCCATTTTAAAGAAACAACAGTTGTGGCTTGGTAGAGCTTTGAATTTTTCTATTAGTGGCCTTAACCTCTAAACCACTGTGTGACATTTGAATTAAACTCCTTGTAACAGTAGCCTGATAATACAACCACAAATCAAAAATAGGTAGAAAGGTATGGAAATTGCAAATATGAAAAGAAATGGTGCTTGACAAAGGTTAGCCAAAATTCCTTGCCATTGCAGTTATATCAGCTATGGATGAATGAATGTTCTTGATGCTGTGCCGTCTGTGGAATTGCGATCAGACTCGTGCCCTTGACGTTTTTGCATTATGAATCTTTTAATGATATTAAACACTTTAGGCCAGACTTTTTTAATTGCTTGTTCCTCGGATGTCCCTACTTAAGAATCTACTGATAAATCTTTATTTTTCAGCACTTTTCAAAAGGAGGAAGATATAAAAATCAATTTTTATTTAAAAATAAAATTTATTTAATCTACACTTAAATTAAAGTGAATCTGGAAGAAAATTTAATGTACAGAACAATACCGTTGGCTCTCCACCGGAGTACAGAAAAAGCTAAAAAATAATGTATTTATTAAATTTTTTTTATTTCAACCATTAGTACTGCGGCGGATCCGCGAAATACCAAAAAAAAAAAAATACTTTTTTTTGGTATTCTTTAAATATGATCGTCGGCGGATCCGCGAAACAAGCAATAAAAAAAGTCTGATCCTTAGAGGAAGAGATATGCAAATCCTGTCCAGTCTTAACTGTGAAGAACATTGTTCTCACACATTTGTTGACAAACTGAAGATCCTCTGCCCATCGTTGTTTCTCATAAGACAGTTAAATGGAAGTCTTGAGTAAATTTAAGGAACACACAATTTAAGGTTATTTTATTTGCATTTTCCATACTGTCCCAACTTTTTCTGATTCGGGGTTGCTAGTATTTTACATACCCATCATCAGCTTTGTCACAGCCCAGTTTGCAGCCGTACCTACTTTTGTTTCCGATTGACTATCTGATCGAACGTCATTTCTGTTCTGAGTAAACGAAAGTAAATGGAAGAATTCCAAGTTATCTTTACTTTTTTTGTGCTAAATAACATGCGTTTCTTGTGTTTACACACTCGAACCCTGTGCCAAACTGTTTTATGAGTGTACACCATGGAAGAGCATAAGACCGTAGTGTTGGGGTAAATGCATTCCCATCGGTTCCCAACGCTTTTTAAAAGGGGGTGCTTTGTATTCGTCTTCAGGGTTCACATCCAGTCCATAAGCATCTCCATTTCCTATGGTTTATACTGACGGTTCATTGACGATGTATCACAAAGAATACAATATGATATATACCTATAAATGAAAACATAATGGTGTTAAGTAAGCTGAATCTCAATCATCTTATGTTCCATTTAAGACTTTAGTGCCTTTTTTGGACAGTAGACTGTTCTGTAATTATAATGTAGTATAAATCTTAGCGTTTTTGTACAGTTTTCCTTGTTTAAGATGACTTTTTTTAAAACTTGTGTTTATTTTAGTATTGTATCTACTAGAGAATAAAGGTATATTGATGATTCGTTCAGAACTGTAATTGTTAATTCCTGAAACATTACAAAAATGTGGTAGGTTATTTGTTTCCTCTAAAGTCTCCCTAAGTGAGTACACGTGTGCCCTGCGATGGCCTGGCATCCTGTCCAGTTTTAGGTCACGTCTTGCACGCTCGTCTGTCTGGTCACTCCCTGCTATCCGTCACTATGAAGTGGCTCTGAAAAGTGAATGGCGCCTATCCTGGAGAACGCAGGACATAAGTGTGCATTGGCTGGGATGGCACTCCATTGCAAGGCATTCCATGGGTCCCCCTGCTGACCTCCTCTCCCTCAGGTATGATCGTATAACACCTGTAATTGTTTGAACCTGGGCTCAATAGAAGTTATTAAAGAAGTTTGATGGGGACAATTATTGAATCAAAATGGGGTTCTGATGCCTCACAGCCTCAAGGGTTCTGGGTTAGAGGCCTGCCTTTAGTAGTTCTTTTTGTGTTCATTCGTACATTAGTGTCCATTTCTTATTTTAAAAAATCAATACTAATTCATCTGACCACAATACATGTTACCACTGTGTGATGGTCCACCCTAGATGCCGTTTCAGGATGGTTAAGGCAAAGCTTCTATATTGCATAGCAATGTTTTAAGTGACATTTATGAAAGTAACTTGTAGTGCTTAGCAAAGGTTTTTCAAAGTGCAGGTCTTCCTTGTGGTTATATCAGACACATGGTTAATAATATGCCCTCAGTCTCAAGAGCCCAGGTTAAAAACAGGAACAATTTATTGTGCAAATCAGTAGTCGTTAGAGGTTTTGTTATCATGAGTACATTGAAATCTGTTTACGTAATGCAATACCAAACACGTTCCACATGCTCTCACCACAATACATAAAGCATCATAATAACAAGTGGTATTTCAGATCATATTCCATAAGATTGATTCTATAAAACAGCTAGAACACCCAAGTATAATCATAATACATTTGTATATAAAATCAGCGCTTGCACTAATATGGGGGCACACCAGGTCTGGTCACATGACATCTGTAGACCCAGGGCCCACCCCCGAGAAACACTGGAGACTTTGGAACTTAATCTTGATGCCACTTGTTAGACTGGAGACACACAAACAAAGCTGAAGCACAAAGGGTAATACATACTTCCAGCAACATGCAGATAACCCATCTCTCCACCAACCAGTGGGCATCACAATTCCAGGAACACTTCTGACGGTATACAACTTTACCACGTGCCCAAGCTAGGATCGTTCCATTGAGAGCTACTGCACTACTGATGCACCTCTCTGGTTCGATTCTTGCCCCTGGCAGATTGAAGTTTGTTCCCCTGGCATTATGGGTCCCGATGGCTGGTTCACTGGCAACGTAAATCTGGTTTGGATCTTCTCCATGTTTTTCTGAAGTACGGTTTTGGTTCCCAGTGTTCGTGCTTATCTTTACTCTAACAAGCCACTAAGAAATGCCCTTGCTTTACTCACACGAGTCAAAACGTATTGCTTAATAATATCATATCTAGCAAATGCTTAAATATATTTCTGGTTTGTTCATGCGGACAAAAACAACATAAATTGGCCAATCTTAGCTACTGGTTTGAATTTGAATGTCGTGCAAATTTCAGCTGGTTCTTAGTGTGGTCACCACAGTCTTTGTACAGGTTGCATAGTGACCGTTTGTTTTTTTTTAAACACCAAAATTGTTTAGACACCAAACACTAACCCACTGTGCATATTTCATTTTGCACATATTAACGTTGAATTTGTAATAGCACATAATCACCATAAACACAGCATCGTTTAACCTACTTATCAGTAACAAATAAGAGTTGCATCCCCCGACGATCATATAAACGATAATAAAGGCACTTTCTGTAGGTATAAAAGTAATCAAAAATACTGATCAGTGCAGAACATTAGAAACTATTCAGCCATTACATTTGTGTCTGTTCCTGCATGTCCAAGCTGTTCGAAGACACTGGACTCCTTTTCATTTAGTTTGTCCAGTATGCATGCATTGGTCTCAATCATTCGTTGAAATCGAACGTTGTTGTAGTTGCTCCTTTATATTGTCATGTAGCAGCATTAAGACATAAAACAATGTGGTGAAATATGCCTGATCGGAGCCACTACACCTACAAACTACCAAGGCTACTACAGTACAGTCCACATGGTCATATAGTACAGGCTTAACTTTACAAAGATGTGGATCTAGCATCATTTCTATATTTACTGGCTTTGTTCATGTGTTTGGTACAAATCTCTCATTTGGTTTACGTGTTCCCGGACTTCCTGTCCTCACCACGGCGTGCCCCTCCTGCTCCCTCCCCTTTGGCCATGGCCGTCAGTGCCGCTAGGTTGGGGTTGGAGTCGGACAGGTTCTGAGAGCTACGTTTGTGCCTGCGGCGCTTAGCCGTTCCTGAAGCTTGAGACACTCGATCCGGTCTCACTAGCACCCCGTAACCAGGGTTACAGTGGAAATAATGACGACCTCCAACGGACCCATCGTTTTTACCTGAAACCAAGACGGACGTAAATTGTATTAACACACGATTCAATCCCAATTCTACTTCAGTTTTTTTTACTACTGTAAGTCTGTACAACAGTATTCAATTTCTCCAGATCTGAATCTAGTTTAAAAATAATTAAATTACTCCAAAATCTGGATCTACTATAAAAATGATTGTTACTTAAAAATCTGAATCTACTACCAAAACGACTGTTATTCCAAAATCTGAATTTACTACAAAAATTACTTCAATTGATTCTAATCTTCTACAAAAATGAGAAAGTACTCCAAACTCTAATTCCATTAGAAGTGATTCAACTGCTTCAAATTTGAATTACATGACCAAAACGTTTCAATTACATCAAAGCTTGAATCCACCACAAATAGTATTCAATCACCCCAAACTGAGGCATTACCAAATTGAATTAATTACTCCAAAAACCACGTCCATGGGCAAAACGATTGATCTCTGTATATGACCTAAATCACAGTCGGTTGCTTTAAGACTACATGGGAACTCCAAATTCATCAAAATGTGGCAATGAAATGTTTGTCCATTTTATTCATTAACCTTGTGGAATTTAACATTTTAGCCAATCAAATATTTCACTGCAATATTGTGTTGTTTATTCATTGTTCGCTGTTATTCTGAAGAAAAGCACAGTCTTATTGTAAGACACTCACTGAAGCCATTGGGATCTCCACAATTCCTCTCCACTAACACTTGTTGTTGTGTAGATGAGTGTACTAATAATGTAAACACCATTATTTTATAGGAGACAACAATGGTAAATGGACCCCGTTAGAAGAAATGTGCTAAACCTGCCGTACCTGCTGGGACATCGAGCTCCACGCCGACCCAGATCCCATCTGCAAAATCAGTTGGTCCAATGTAGCGCACTGTACCATTTTTGTTGCTGCCTACAGAGACGTATTCATCCTCCCGCAGCCAGTCAGGGAGAGCACCTTCCTCAGTGTCAGACAGGATCTCCAGCTTCTCCAGAGGATCCAGGGGATCCTTATCTTCCTCCTCAACACGAAGAATCCCTTTGAATGACTTCAGGCCTGCCGTCTTTACCTTCTGAATCTTAAATGGGTTGGATGTCGAGCTCTGGGTTTGAACAGCTGATTGGGGATTTTCTAGTGGTTCCGGGGCAGGTTTGGAAACAGGAACTTGGTCTGAAGTCTTCATTTGGGGTGAAGCTTTGGGGTGGATGTCAGACTCTGGGACTGAAGGGGAGGATTTCTGAGAAACCAGTTGACTAGATTGTTGATTTATTTCAAGTGGAAAAGTGTCTGTTGATTTAACGGGTTGCTCCAGCTTGTCCAAATCCCCACACAATGATGATGCAGCTGAGGCATCATTACCATCTGCAGATATTGTGCTTTCTTGAACCAGAAAGCTTTTGTCTTTGACCTGCTGCTCATTAGCGTTAGGTGCTTCAGATTGCTCATTGTTTTGTTCTGGTTCCATGTTGGTTGAAGGTGCAAGAGTTTCTGGCTCTATGCAGGGTGCTGGATTCAGGTCTATATGTGATTCACTGTCTTGTGGAGTCATAGTGGAGATGCTGGTGGAAACG